>OX422200.1:1929273-2131773 GCA_949130485.1 Agelas oroides
GCATCCTTTGTGGCTTAAAATAGAGCAAACACAGCCTGTTTACCCCCTTCTCAGCTATTATGTCACTGGGGTCAAAGTTGACATAAAACCAGCCCATACTCCTGTCTCCTTGTTAATGTGGTCCAACAACCCAGCCCTACGTCTGGTTTGATTCCCCTAGTGCTGGCAGTAGAAGAAAGGCTATGGGCAGTTAATGGTTACTAACATAGAGCCCTCTTCTGATCATGCTCCAATATGAATATCATGAGTAGTAGTTCTGCGTTATTTCTTTCAGCCAATCAGGGGACCGGCATGGTATTCCCTGGCCAAGTGAAGAAGATGAAGATGAAAATCCTGCAGATTACTTCAAGAAAGCCTGCAACTCAATCTTTAGCCACCTGTTGGCTTCAGTGTCTCAGGAGGAGGAGAGGAACTGTACCCGCATGAAAGATGCGTCCAAGCTCTATCCATACTTTGATGTGTCCTTTATAGTATCAGACAACCATACTGTTCCTGCTCATCGCATATTCTTGGCTCGTTGCCCAAATTCGCTGCAAGTTATGCAACTGTCTTCTTCATCAGTAGTCAGATTACCCAAAGAGATTAAACTGGAATCCCTAACAAAAGTTCTTGGGCTGCTGTATAGCACCAGCACAGAATGTGAGTGGATAAAAGACTCGATGTTTTCTCCAGAAGTCTATGGTGCTCTAATTGATATATTTGGTGAGGGGGAGAAGCTAGAACCGTTGGGAGTCCACTTGGAAACATTTTTGTGTTCACCTCTTTGTAGTGACGCCACACTCCACTCTGGATCATTCAGGGTCCCAGCACACAAAGTTGTACTGTGCAGTAGAAGCGAGTACTTTGCAAAAGCATTCTCCCCCAATTTTCTCAGTTCAAGAACTGGTGAGACTGAGCTGGTAGGTGTTGACTCAACACTCATCACTGCCCTCTTGGACTATTTGTACACTGGGAGTGTGGAGTGGGCCACGTCCCTGGAAATTGTAGCCGACATGCTTGTGCTGGCTAACAGAGTACAGGACAACATCCTCTGTCAGGTACTGTAGGTGTAGCCATGCAGGCTCTTACAGACCACCCAGGACAGAATCTTGGTGGTAAAAGGGACTACAGTGTACTGTGCATGTTTACATGTAACTGTAGTAGCAAAAAGAAGTGAAACTATTGAGTAGACGAAATGACAGTAGACAAAACAGGAGTAGTGGAACTAGGATGTTACCCTTGCATTTACTTTCTCGTACCCCACTAGGTTTGTTCTGAGGTGGTGATATCCAACCTAGACCTGGACAACTGCTGTAGTCTTTACAGAATGTCTCAACAGCTTTCACAATCCCATCTCTGGTGGCACTGCACTAGATTCATTGTTGACCACTATAACACTGTAGTCTCACTCCCCGACTATGCAAAGGTTGAGGAGTCTAGCAGGAGGGAACTTAGACTGATGTATGAAACTCTGTTGCTGAATCCAATGGGCAAAGGGAAAGGCTTTGGTTGCATCAGGGAGCTCATCGGTACACTCTCTGAGGTGTGTAAACTGTAGGTGAACATCAAAACCTACTGATTGTCTGAGTTGTAGGATGTAGGCTATTGCTTTTTGTTGAGCATTCTGTGCTAGATTGAAACTACATACTCCATTTTGATAGCAGCTGCTCTATAATGGGAGACTGAAAGTACGTGAACACAGCATTATTTGCTCTGTGTGTGAGTGTGTGTGTGTGTGTGTGTGTGTGTGTGTGTGTGTGTGTGTGTGTGTGTGTGTGTGTGTGTGTGTGTGTGAGTGTGTGTGTGTGTGCGGCATGCGTGCATGCATGTGTGTGTTTATGTGTGTGGAGAACAGGATTTCAAGAACCTTTCTCGTTTTTCTTTCTGCAGTCCTTGATGTTGATGGAGGAGAGACTGAAGACAGCACAAGAGTTCCATGTGTTACCATGGCACTCTTGTTACCCAATGCATGCTCCGAATATGGCAGAACAGTACAGGTAAGAAGCCCAAGGATTTTGCTGGCTACGATGGTGTGGTGTATGCAAGATTATGTCATTACTAGTACTAGGAGTACGCGTACGCATGCCTTGCGCTGCTCCAAGCGCCATGCGAGCGGATGGGGCGCGCGGCGCAGGTGTCAGGCGTTGCTCGTTTAGTGGGAGTCCAAAGAACAGTACAAAACAACGGTAACGTGAAGAGTGAGCCTAAATACCTGACTTGTGAAGAATCTCCAGTACGTGCTTTCTACTGTTGAACTCTCTCTTGTTCTCTTCTTGCTCTACTGTGGACTGACCTCTTTGTTTTTTTCTTTGTCAGAGTCGCTGCGTTCAGTACTCGCTTCTGCACTTGACTCAGTCAAATACGTACGTTGCAAAGGACCAGCCGCGCTGTCTTCCCGTCCTCTGTCGCCCGACGTTGTCATGTAATGCACGTGGTATCTGATATCCTGCCTGGGCGTGACCTCAAATTGACATTCCTAAGCGGTACCGCAAATTGACATTCCTAAGCGTGACCGACACGTACGTACGTACGTACGTAAGTACGTACGTACGCACATACATTGCGAGAATAGATCCTTCATTCAGAGCCTCGCGCTAATGCGCTTGGCAATTATGTCATTGCTTTTGTATTGTACTGCGCATGAGCAGTCTGGTTCAGGTCTTCCTCGTGTATAAGAAATGGTCCCAATGAGTGTTTCTGCGATCCGCCATAATCCGCCTCAATAAGTCCTAAGACACCACAACTGGCGACGAGGATGGCTAGCTACGGGAAGCTAAGTGAGTTTCACCCCGAAGCGGAGAGTATTTCAGCATATCTCGAACGGGTGGAGCTGTTTTTCACGGCAAACAGCATTGCCGATGACAAGAAGGTGGCGGTGTTTTTAAGCGTGATCGGAGGGAAAACGTATTCCCTGCTGCGGGACTTACTAGCCGCAGAAAAGCCTCAGGACATGTCGCTACCAGTGTTGTTCCGAAAGCTGAAGGAACACTACGAACCTAAGCCGTTAGTCATCGCAGAAAGATTTTACTTCCATAGAAGGGACCAAGGAGCAAACGAATCCATCGCCGAGTACATCGCGGAGCTGCGACGGCTCGCCACGAACTGCGAATTTGGCGAGTACCTGAATGATGCCCTGAGAGATCGTTTAGTCTGTGGACTAAGAAACACTGGGATCCAGAAACGGCTCCTATCGGAAGCGAACCTTACCTTAGCCAAGGCGGGAGAAATTGCACAGGGAATGGAGGTGGCTGAGAAGAATGCTAAGAGACTGCAAGGAGGAGAGACAGTACCTGTCAACAAAGTCTTTCCAAGGAGAGAGAAGACCGATGGCCCTGTATGGAGAAAACAGGAGAAGCCATGTTACCACTGTGGAAGGAGTGGCTATGTGGCCAGTGTTTGTCGATTCCGTGACGCTACCTGCCATAATGCACCTATCGATTGTATGCCCCACTCCCCCCCTCCCGGGCAATGACGGGGAGATTTTCTTTGTTTTGCTACAAAATGTGGCCCCGGTGGTGGGACGTTTGCCTACGCCCGTTTTCTATAGATGAATTAGGATATCTAGCTCATGGTGTTTAGTTCTCTGTGTGAAAAGCTCTTCAGTCGGCACTGTATGGATAAACGATGGCTATCTTCATTTTACATGCAGACAATCCAATCCTCTGTGTCAACCTGGGAGGGAGGGGTGGGGATTTGCAATGAAAATTTGCCCCAGGGTTGGGGAATTTCACATTTAATTAAGTCTAATCCCCTGATCTGCACCACCTTTGCCCGGGAGGGGGGGGAGTGGGGCATACAATTGATAAGTGCATAAGTGCCAAAAGAAAGGACACATTGCTAAGGCGTGCAGGAGCGGACCAGCAGCACATCGACGAAAACTGCAACAAGAGTCCCCAAAGAAAGGGTCAAGGCATGTGCAGGTGATTGAGCAGGGAACTGTGTCAGACCCTGAAGTTGAGGAGTTCACAATGTTCAAAGTGGGTGGAAAGCCACACGAGCCCATAGTAGTCACCCTGGGTGTGAACAGGCAGCAGCTACCACTGGAAGTGGACACAGGAGCAGCAGTGTCGGTAATCTCGACCACGACTCGAGCAAACCTCTTTCACTCACGTCCGCTAAACAGCACTTCAACTATCCTCACGACGTACACAGGAGATCGAATGCCTGTGGTGGGAGAGATGAAAGTAGAGGTGAGCTATGGGGAGCAGAATGCAAAGTTGTCTCTGTATGTGGTAGAAGGGCAAGGTCCAAGCCTAATGGGCAGAGATTGGATCAGACAGATTGGAAAAGCATTGGAATGGTTTCCCTTGCAAGCAAAACAGAAGCCCTAAGTATGCAGAAGTCTTTGAAGAGGGCCTTGGAACATTTGAGGCTAGTCTTAGTGTTAAGCCAGAGTGCAAGCCTAGATTCCACAAGGCCAGACCTGTTCCATCTGCCTTAAAGCCTGCTATTGAGCGTGAACTAGATCGTCTAGAAGAAGCAGGTATTATCCAGAAGGTGGCACACAGCCTTTGGGCTACCCCTGTAGTGCCAGTCCCGAAAGGAGATGGCCAAATCAGGCTATGTGGTGACTATAAGGTTACGATTAACCCTGAGCTAGAAATTGACCAGTACCCCCTGCCCAAGCCTGAGGAACTGTTTGCAAAGCTGGCAGGTGGGAAGAAATTCACGAAAATTGACCTCACCCATGCTTATCAGCAGATGAGTTTGGAGGAAAGTTCTCGGAAATTTGTCACCATAAACACACACAGAGGGTTGTACCAGCCCACAAGGTTACCCTTTGGAGTAGCCTCTGCTGCAGTGTTATTTCAGTGAGTAATGGATACTGTGCTGCAGGGGATTGACAAGACAATTTGCTACATTGACGATATCCTTGTGACAGGGAGCAATGTGGAGGAGCATTTGCAAAATCTGGAAAACGTCCTCAAAAGACTCCAGGAGTATGGCATTCGGGCCAAGAGAGCTAAGTGCTCATTCATGAGTGAGAAGGTGGAGTACCTAGGACATCGCATTGACAGTGAGGGGTTGCACACCATGGCCAGCAAGGTGGAGGCTATTAGCATGGCACCCCAGCCCAGAAACGTACAGGAACTCAGGTCCTTCTTGGGTTTACTCCACTACTATGGCAAATTTCTACCTGGCCTAGCCACATTGTTGCACCCTTTGAATCACCTACTCAAAGCTGGACAGAAGTGGACCTGGACAAATAAGTGCACGGAAGCATTTGAAGCAGCAAAGAAACTCCTAGTCACAGCCCCAGTATTGGCCCACTATGATCCCTCATTGCCCATGAAGATGGCTGGAGATGCCTCAGCCTATGGCATCGGGGCAGTGATTTCCCACATGTATCCAGATGGGAGCGAACGGCCCATTGCGTATGCATCTCGAACTTTGACCAATGCTGAGAAGAACTATCCTCAAATTGAACGAGAAGCCTTGTCACTGGTGTATGGAATCCGAAAATTCCACCAGTATTTGTATGGACGTAAATTTGTTCTAGTTACTGATCACAAGCCACTCACTACCCTGTTGGGGCCCAAGAAGAGCATACCACCCATAGCAGCTGCACGACTGCAAAGGTGGGCACTTCTGCTGTCGGCATACACTTATGAGATCGAATGGAAGCCGACAAGAGAGCATGCGAATGCCGATGGCTTGTCTCGGCTACCGCTACAAAGTGGAAAGCCAGAATGTCAGTCTACGTCAGCCGATGCTGCTTTTGTTATTGGACAAGTGCAAGCCTTGCCAGTTACAGCTGAGCGACTCGAGACAGCAACACGACAAGACTCTTTGTTGAGTAAGGTGCACTTGTATGTGAGAGAAGGATGGCCATCTGGGTTGCCTAACAAGTTCAAACCGTACTTGAATCACAGACAGGAACTCTCCATGGAGGGAGATTGTTTGATGTGGGGGAATCGTGTAGTTATCCCTCAGAAACTGCGGAGACGTATAGTGCAGGAGTTGCATCGGGGGCACCCAGGCATGGCTCGTATGAAATCAGTAGCACGTAGCTACCTATGGTGGCCAGGACTTGACAAAGAGTTGGAGGAGTGTGTGCAGAACTGTGTCTCTTGCCAAACAGTGAAGAGTGCTCCAGCACCAGCACCACTTCACCCGTGGGTATGGCCGAATAAACCGTGGAAGAGAGTGCATTTGGATTTTGCGGGTCTGTTCATGGGGAGAATGTACCTCATCGTCATAGACGCCTACTCATGCAAAATGGCCAGAGGTCATTGAAATGACCAGTACCACAGCCCAGAAAACAATCATTGAGTTGAGGAGGATATTTGCAGCAAATGGACTGCCTGAGCAAGTTGTGACGGATAGCGGGCCGCAGTTTGTCACTGACGAGTTTGCGACCTTTATGAAGATGAACGGCATTAAGCACATCAGGTGTGTACCATATCACCCTTCGTCGAACGGAGCTGTGGAAAAATTTGTGCAGACATTTAAGAGAGCGATGAAAGCTGGAGAGAGTGACGCATTGCCGTTACCTCAGAGACTGTCGAACTTCCTGTTGGCATACCGCACAACACCCCATGCGACCACTAACAGGACTCCAAGTGAGCTGTTCATGGGACGTACATTGCGTACCCGATTTGATCTCCTCAGACCAACTCGTGACAGAGTGGTAGAGGGGAGACAAGCACAGCAGAAGACCGACCATAACAGATGGGCTCGGTCAAGAGAGCTGCACGTTGGTCAGCAAGTGATGGCTCGAAATCTGAGACAAGGTGTGCCATGGGTGGCAGGAGTGATAATAGACTCGGTCCTTTGACTTACCTGGTGCAAGTGGACACTGGGCAGTTGTGGAAACGACACTTGGATCACCTGCGTGTTAGAGGTGACAAACCAGCGAGTGGAGAAGACACTCGACCACAGGACCCTGAGTGGAACTTTGCAGAGAGTCCTGAACCTCCTCCTCCCTCTAGAGACAGTCGAGGGCCAGGTGCGCCCTCTGTTGCACGACCGGTAAACCGTTGTTATCCTCAGCGACAACGTCAAGCTCCGAACAGATATATGTGAGACTATATATGTTTATTTCTGTAAATTTTTAATATTGTTGTTGTGTGTTATAATATGTTGGTGTACTTATCGGAGTTGACTTGAGTTTTTATAGGGGAGGAGTGTGGTGTATGCAAGATTATGTCATTATTATGTCATTGCTTTTGTATTGTACTGCGCATGAGCAGTCTGGTTCAGGTCTTCCTCGTGTATAAGAAATGGTCCCAATGAGTGTTTCTGCGATCCGCCTCACTGAATAAGTCCTAAGACACCACAGATGGATCCTTATTTCAACACACCACACACAACCAAGCTTGTTTAGCCAGCAAATGATTTTCTCTCTTTAATAAAGAGAGAAAATCATTTTAACAGATTGAAGTTGGTGCACTGTCTTATGCTCAATATTTGACATCGGTATACCAGAGTAGAGGGTACCGTTTTCACTGATAAAGGTTTGTCACTCTGATATATAGCTAGGGACCTGATAGCTTTGTTACTAGGCTCTTGCACAAGGAACAAGGGTAGCGACTTGATGGCTCCTTTTCTATTTCTTGTGTATGTGCAGCCTTAGAATGCTCCAGAAACAAGAGGTTTGTGTGGACCAGTTGAGACGATTCCTGGCAGTGCTCAAGTCAAGATACGAGAAACTCAACAAAGCATCAAAATTACTGCAATGTTCAACAGCTTAACAGTAGAAGTCTAAATCCCCAAATAACGACATTCATACATAAAGGGTGTGGTATATCATCTGATTTCAATGGCTTGCAATTAGCAAAGCTTTATCATTATTATCATACTTGATGTAACTGGGTATAAAGAATATAAATTTCTGTAATACAACTGGTCAAAGCTAATTAATGGTACCATGCAGAGACAAGTGCCAATCTTATGAAGATAGGTAGCATGGTGCTGAGGAATGAAGCAGAACGATACAAAGTTTCAAGTGTTGGTAAACAAAAGCCACAATTGTTCTTCCAGACATGAAAACCATCAATATATACCTGGGTTAATTAGTATATCTTGTGCAGTCAGGCAGACTGGCTTCATACATGACAGTACGGTGTGGTAAAATGATAGCCTCGTTCCCAGGCCTTCCCACCGTCCAGTTTTTGATCGCTTGCAGTATGCAAAAACGGAAGGGGAAGGGCGCTTACAGTATGCAGTGGGAAGACCTAGGAACAAGCCTGGTAAAACCATTCCTAGCCTCGTTCGATTCCCAGGCCTCCACCGTTCTACCTTCTGTTTGCATCCGCAATAATACATGGGAGCGGAAGATCTTCCCAGGCCTCCTCCGTTTTACTTAATTGGGGTGAGCCTGAGCGAGCCCCACACTAGCTAGCCTCGTCCCCAGTAGTCTCGTAACCATGCAGGTTATATCCGGCTGGGCACGAGGCTACGTCCCCAGACCTAAATTTTCGCGCGCGCCCTGCGGACTCGTCGAAAAATAGGGTCTGGACACTTTCACTACGAAAACTGGGGCAAGCTTACATGTACATACGGCGGTCAGTAAATTGGGTAACTGTAGGACGGGTCCTTTAAGTTGCATCTTGGGGTGTAATTATTTATATTACGCGGGTCCTTTAAGTTGCATCTTGGGGTGTAAATATTTCCCGAAAATTGTCGTGCATGCACTTGTAGGTAGCCTCAATAGGTGAAGGGCAATGCTGGGTGTAGTGTTTGTGTGGACTTTTATAACTCTGATGTTTTTTGTAATTACATGTATTGTGATGTAATGTGATGTAATGCAAATTGTATATAAGTCACTATCCATTAGATTTTTGTCAGTTCTTCTAAGTGATGTGGTGTTGGTATGTGTAACCCACGCGCTATAGTCTGTCAAGATGCCACATTAACTGGCGACGAGGACAATTCACAGTACGCCATGGCAGTTACCTTCGGTAGAATCGAGGAGTTCGATGGGGCCAAAGAGGAATGGTCGCAATACGAAGAGGAGAGCCATTAGCGACAGTAACTTAGCCACTTAATTTTAACCCCTTGGCCACGTACTAGAGTATATGCGCATGCGCGCAATCGATCGTATCGCCACCAGAACGAAGAGGCACGGCTGTGGCACGACTGTGGGTACGAGGATCCTCCAGAGCTGCCTCCAGCATCAATAGGTGGTTGTAGGATCTTTTGTTATTGGACTCGTGAAATCTACTGTGATTCATCTCATCCCCATGGAATGGAAAAGTGCTGGGTTCTACAGTTAGTGTCTCCTCTGGTGTCTGATATAGTTCACAATCCTCAGAATGCTTTGAAGTGTACTAACAAATTAATAATAATCAATGATTGTGCTGTCTACAAAGTATAAAAGTCCTGCTGGCATTCAATAGGTTCACCAACTTGCACGTCTGTTTGGCAAGTTCACAGCCACAATGGATTCAACAATAATTGAACCCCTTCTTGGAGGTATATTGCTGTCACCTTAGGTACCCACCCATCTCTTTGATGTGGGGTTCTGCTCTACCACCAATGTACAGGACAGTTACTTCCTGAAATAATGAAATAAAACAATAACTGCCATTTAATTGACAGACATCACTGTAGAAAGGTATTTGTAATGAGGAGACAATTACCAAAGTTCGCTGTCTGTAACTATTAGTATAATTATATTTGGTGCAGCAAGCCCAGAGGAGGTCGGACACGTTGAACTTTACTAATTAAAATGGCTGAGGTCACACTAATTGATCTTGGATATTGCAAGGTAGAAAGCTTTTTAGCATTTTCTATGACTGGCCCCAGCCTTGAATCCTGATTTGCAAACTGGGGTCCCACCTCAGTAAGTCGAGAGAGCTAGTCTGTTGAGATACGAAAAATCAATTAGTGTGACCTCAACCCATTTTAATTAGTAAAGTTCAACCGTGTCCGAACTCCTCTACAGCAAGCCTATAAAGGAGTGATGGTTGTGTAGTCAATATGGCATTCAAGGTATGGTATTGCCTCTAATGGAATGTACCTGCCACAACATTTCAGCATACCCCCATCTCTATTTTGTGTTACATGTAAGCGGAACTTGAAAACTTGTGGAGCATGAATAGTATCAGGTGGACACAAGACAGGCAGGACCAACTAAATTCAGAAGGTTCATCCTCGAGTGGGCAGCATAGTGTCCTGCAAGAGCACATGATCACATCATTATTGCCTCCTCCTCCACAATTTGCTGTTGGCCGCCAGGGTCACATACCTCCTCACATCCACCTGATGTCATCCACTTTTACAACAACACTAAGGCCATACAAACTACATTATTAGTTTTCACTCACTTCCAGACAGAAACGGAAGCAGGTGGAAGTTATTTCATTGAATAGCTAGAGAGAGACATTTCTTTGTCTACTGTGAAACCAGGTATGCTACCCTCTGATGTTAATCCTGGCTCAGTTTTAAAACTTTCCATAAAATTATGCACTTGACATAGCCAAATTGATAAGCAGCAGCATGAACACTGCACAAGGTGCCCATGGCGCTATAAATAGTGAAGTCGTAGGTGTGTGTGCCAGAAGCATGCGGGCAGGGACAAGAAACTAATATCGCTTTCCTTGTCTAATGCAAAGAACATCTAAACTAGGGTAGGCCTGGTCTCTTGGTGCTCACTTCAACTTTCTGTTTGTAATATGGAACATCACCTACTACTAGCCTTGTGCCCAGGCTGTTTGGAAGGGAAAAGGTGTGGGAACGAGGCTACAGACATAACAGACTACATAGAACTGGCAAACACATGCTAGCTAGTCAACATCACCTGTCAACAAGCAGTGTCAAGCACTTTTTCCAAGAATGACCATCACTTTCCACTTTCAGAGGGCAAAGTTCGAGCTGTGATGAGTACTTATTGCGTAACAAAGGGGTTAAAGTTAAGTGGCTAAGTTACTGTCGCTAATGGCTCTCTACGAAGAGCGGCTAGGCCATTTTTTCGCAGCCAATGGCGTGGAGAGCGCAGAAAAGAAACGCTCCATTTTCCTCTCAGTGGTGGGGGCAGCTACCTACAAGCTCCTCCGGCGAAGCCGGGCGATAAAACCCACGAAGAACTCGTCAAGCTCCTGAGCGCACATTTCAATCCGCCGCCGTCGGAAATCGTCCAGCATTTCAAGTTTCACAGTCGAGTGCGGGAGCCGGTGTAAGCGCGATATGGGGACCCCCGTCCCCATATCCCTAGTGATATGGGGACCCCCCCAGCCCCATTTCCCTAGTGATATAGGGATCCCCTCAGCGTTTTGGGGACCCCCTCAGCGTTTTGGGGACCCCGGAAGACACGGACCTGTTCGTAAACATCGGCCATATGACTAGGGATATGGGGACCGGGGTCCCAAAATTGGTGGGTCCCCATTTCACGCAGACACCGGTGTCGTAGGGAATTTGGCTTCCCCGGTTTATGGTACCCCCACGCAAAATACTCTAGCGATATTGGAACCCCCGAGTAAAATACGCTGAGGGATTCTGGCACCCTACGGTGCACCCCTTGGGGAATTAGGCACCCCGCTACGGTAACAGCTCAACGAATGGGATTGCTGACCTTATCATCAGGTGTCAGTCATGGAACTTGCGTGACTATCTGAAGAGCGTGTGGTGCGCTACTAGTCATATTTACCGAGAATCAGAATCATGGCGGACTATGCAGCGGAGATCGAAGTTCTGTCGGACGGTGAGGCTGAGCATGAAGAGATAACGAACTACGACGAAGTGCAGGACTACCTAGCCAACGGTACCTACCCCGAAGGACACGCCGTTAGTGACAGAATGTTTCCATCCATAACCTATACTGTATTTATACAGCCCTAACCCAACCCTAACCACACCCTAACCAATACAAATTAGTGTATAGCTTATGGATGGAAACCTTCTGCCGCTAACGGATTTTCCCCGAAGGAGCGACAAAAGCAGTGAAAGGTGTTATCAGGAAAAGGGCAAAGAAGTTCTAACTCATAGAGGTGTCCTTCACTACAAGGAGATTCTGAAGACTGGACAGCTGAGACTTAGACATATGGTTCATAATACTTATGTACAGTGTGTGACAATATGTGATATTGATCTGCTGCGAACTTCTATGCTACCTTGCATGCAGGTTATCAGAGACAAAACAGAGAATACTGGAAGCCTGTCATGATGATCGGGTTAGGGGATGTCATTTTGGACGGGACAGGACTATTGACAAAGTCACAGCCCGTGACTACTAGAAGGGCATTTACAAGTATTGTATTCTTACATAAGGATGCCATAACAGAAGTGATTCTTGTATATGATTTCAATGCTAGAGAATTTTTGCATGAGGATGCCAAATTCTCAAGGGAATTTTCCATGGGGATGCCAAATTCCCTGTTCGGTGGGGGATACCAAAACACTGAGGGGGGTCCAAAATCCCTAGGGGATTTGACTCGGGGGGTGCCGGATCCCCTATGACACCGGCATCAACTAGTCTCGCGGGCCAGACTCTCCCCGTGTGAGAGTCTGGCTTGCGAGACTAGGCATCAACGGCAGGCTGATCGCAGACCGTACAAAATGACGCGGGGTTGAGATCGCTTCAGGTAAGGGTCGTGCATAAACGGCACTCATAAACGCCAGCGATTCAGCTCATGATTTCAGCGTGAAGCTTAGTTTATTCATGTGTAGCCATAGTAGCTGCTTGCTCAGGCTCGCCCCCACAATGTTCTACATTTTCTAGTTAGATACTTGCATAAGGGATCTCCTGACTGAGCATTGGTAGTTCTGCTGTGGAAACGAGCAGCATCAGCTTCCAGTCCATCACATCCAACCAAGCTAGAGACGAATTCTAAAGTTATTCAGACGAGTGAGCTTAGGATCTCCAATGGTGACCTTCCAATGGGGGGGCTGGGTGGAGAGGCTTGAAGGTGCATTGGCTAGCATAGTAATTGTTGCACTCTTCAAGGAATGTGAGGTATGAAGTAAGGCCCAGGTGCTTTTTAATAAAAGCCTTCCAGGATGAGCACTTGGGGAGTTCGGAGAGTAGAGAAGAGAGGCCTGGAAGATTGAGGTTAGAAAGAACTTGATGATATTGGTGTGTGATACCCTTGGCAGTAGAACTGGCAGATCTAGCACATAGGAGCTTCCTGGGTAAGGCATCAGGGTCCATATTAGCAACAGAGACTATAAAGTTGAGCTGTCTTTGTTGTACCAGGGTCTGTATGTCCTGGACACCAAGTAGAGTAGTTAGAGAGGTTGAGTGGCATCTGATGGGTAATCCCTGGATTGTTTGTTGTTGTTTTTTTTCTATGAAAGTTTATGCAAAAAAAAGCAAGGGATACAAGATAGCATAGCTAATGAAAAGTACCCCAATTACAAATCACCAAACAAAATGACAAGGAAGCTAATATTAAAGTTAAACTTATGAAAGTGTGGATATAAAAGCATTTTTGAAACTAGCAGGGGAAGTTGTATTGGTTACATAACTGGGCAAAGCATTCCAATCAGAAATAGTGTGAGGCACAAATGAGTAAAGGAAGGAGTTGGTGTGTGCAAATGGCAGTGGCGTAGCTAGAAGCTGACAGTTGGTAGGGCACAAGTACAGACTGGGAACGAGACATGTACTTGGGTAGGCGTGGTTTGTAGACACATGTCTGTCGTACTCAGTAGACGAAGAGAAGCCCAGCGTGCCTGGCGGTTGCTCGAATGAAGCTACGTACGACGGTACGTACAGCACTGTTACACTGGCGGTTGTGTAGCTTCAGTAAGTGAGAAAGCCGGACGGTAGGGCTCCAGTTGGTAGGGCACTTGCAGCAGTTGGTAGGGCCTAGGCCCTACCAGGCCCTACCTTAGCTACGCCACTGGCAAATGGCTGGCGATACAGGTATGGCTTGGCATAACGCAATGTGGAGGACATGGGTATAAAAATATTTGGAGGAAAATAGTACGACTCGTGAACAATCTTAAAAAGTAATGACAATCTGAGATAAAGTCTCCTGGTAGATAATTCAGGCAGTTGAAATGCATCAAGTAGGTCCTCGTAGCTGCTATCATAGTCCTTGCTACATATCTTTAGAGCAAATTTTTGAACTCCCTCTAGTAGTTTAATGTCTTTGTTCTCAAAATCCTCCTGTGGACCCGTTCTAAAGAGAGTAGTTCCACCTTAGTGAGGGTCCATAACTCAGATCCGTAAAGGAGGGGAGGTAGACATAGAGCCTGAGTGGAGTGAGAGGGTGCAACCGTCCAAAACGGGATCCCACTGAATTCAGAGCATAGAAAGTACTTCTGCCAGCTGTTGCTCTCTCGTTTGTGCGGCGGATGGTAGAGTTAAAGACAGTCCTAAGTATACCAAGGTGGTGTTGTTCATCTACCTCTTTAAGCACCTCATCACTTCCTGGTGCAACTATACACGGTAAAAAAATTTGGGTTGTTTCAACCAGTTCATAGGGTTGTCTGAGTTGCACACATGTATGTAGGAGTAATGTCACTGAGAAATTTGTTGAACAAATTATACATAATTAGCCTGCTTTGATAAATCGAGTTATGCTTTAATGTGACATTACATAGGAAGGAAGAAATTTGTGATGTCACATCCCAATTTCTTGAACAAATTGCTCAATTTGGTTCACATTTATATGGTATGTCACATCAAAGCAGGCTGATTTCTTACATTCTGTTGAACAAATTGCTTATTTGGATATTTTATAGAATTATCATTACTCCTCTGTACACGTGCGCAACTCAGACAACCCTTAACAGGTTGAAACAACCCAAAAATTTTTACAGTGATATAGTTTCACCAAGCACCACCACCACTGACTTGTCTGTATTCAGGTTATATCTCCACTTCTGGGCATAGTTATGCACAATGTCTAGCATAGCTTGTAACTCCTCTGGGGAACCTGCCACCAGAGCCAGGTCATCAGCATACATAGGGGCCCAACAATAGAAATTGTCAATGGAGACTCCAAACCCTGATGCAGAGAGGATATCAAAGAGTCACCCCCCTCCCTGAATCCTCTTCAAGGGGGGTTTAGGTAAGGCTATGGCTGTGCAGACACAGCTTATGTTCTCCAAGTATTCAGTCTCTTCGAGAGAGGGGCAAGAAGGCTTACATTGCATTTTAGATGTCAGAAAGGTCTTTGACACGGTTTGGCAGGGTGGTCTTCTTATCAAATCTAAGAGAAGTGAGCTTTTCTAGGACCTTGCTAAAGTTGGAGAGGATTGTGATCCCTCTATAGTTTGAGGGATTGGATAGGTCCTTGGTGTGGCCTTTTGGGATTGGGATGACATGTCCCTGCTGGAAAACTGGGGGAATATGGCCAGAGAGAACAATGGCATTGAAGGGACACGTGAGATGCTGAACCAATAGTCGACCTCCAAAGACCAAGTGTTCTAGTTCAATGCCGTCGGGTCCAGCAGTCTTGTCTAGTTTCAAGGTCTGTATCTCCTTGGTAGGTGCAACCTCCCACATTTAAAATAGTTGTTGGGTCACATTTTTGCCCTCTGGCCCTTCTTAATTGCTGGAACAGTTTGCACGTGAGCTAAGTTTTGTATTACGTCATTTTTGAGATGGCAACATTCCGGTTCCTGTCGCTAGTACCAGCTGGAAAAACCTACGGAAAATCCGTCTGGTAAAATAAGGCTGGATTCTTGGGCTTTTCTACTTACCACAGAGTTATTTGAATGTGCCAATCAAATTGTAGCATGTCCAATTACTCCAGCGGCCCACTAGCGCCCTAGCGCTTGTGTGGATGCTAATTGGTGATAATTGGAGGCGAGAACTTCCATATATGGCAGGGGCGGCGGAGCAGGGGGGGAAATGCCAGTGTCAACGACGTGTCGTTTACTTACCGTACGGTATCCAGCACAAACCACGTCGTAGTTAGTCTCGCGAAGCCGCGAGACTACGTCGTAGTAGGTTTTCCTGTGGGTGTGACTGGATAAGTTTATTTACTTTTAATTAGACAAACACGTGCACGGACCATAGTGCCACTGCACTGCCCCACCTTCAAGCTGTTAGGCGTGGTGATCACTGAACTAGTTTGAAAGTGTAGTACAAAGCAGAAACTGTTCTTGTCCAGGTCGTCAATTCGTCTATAAGATGCCCACCTCATCAGGCCCGACACGTACAAGGTCGACTATTGTGACTGAAACGCCTCGAGACGACTGACGTGTATCGCAGCGAACGGAGGTATTACTCTCGCCATGTACTCTGGTCGGACTAGTGGCATTTGGGTACAAATATGGCCTCAGAAGCGATCTCAGAGCACCTAATTTTAAAAAATTTCTGGGGGAGCATGCCCCCAGACCCCCCTAGCGTTAGGGTTGGGCAGATTATGCTCCATTTTTTACCCATTATGCTATTCCAATATGCTCAAAATTGTACCAATTATGCTTATAATTATGCCCAAAATTTGCCTATTATGCTCAAACTATGCCCATTATTTCAGGAAGGAACAAACTTATATGTTCAAATATTGAAACAGGATGGCAGTTCATCGACCATTGTAGTCACCCCGTTCCGCAAGAGTGGGTGTGGCCACGCTAACATCATGAAAGTTCAATGTAGATCACCAGACTCTGCGATTGTTCCCTCACTTCGCCGCTTACCAACAGGGCATGGGACGAGATACTTCACGGTCTGGGACTGGGACACGGTCTGGGACGAAACTACCAGTCTACCAAAATGTACCTATTATTCCCGCATAATGCTCAATGCTTTCTGGTACCTATTATTCCCAAAATTATGCCAGCATAATCCGCCCAACCCTACCTAGCATGTAGTTCTACGTGCTTACGCGCGCGCACCATCATCGCTGCCCCCCAATCTTAAGTACCTTCCGCCGCCCCTGTATGGTCAGAGCTAGCCACATTCAAACCCTACTCACGTGTGCAAAAGCCCAAGAAATGCGTTACCAGACGGATTTTCCGTAGGTTATATCCGGCTGGGCACGAGACTAACGGCCGCTGGTTACCGCGACTAAGTCAGCCATTTTCTTCGCGTGCAATGTTTCCGTATACCTCTCCGTAACACACGTACGTAACGGTAATGTGTGATCACGTGACTTGGAGGATGCCGTATAATTAATTTTGTGGATTTTCCGTCGAACTTCGGCGTTTGTGACTGTCTTTTATGAGAGGTTCAGAAAGGTATGCCCACAGTGTAATATCGTAGTGCATGCAATGGAGTGCAATAGGTCTATGCGTCTGAGAAAGTTATGCCCACAGTGTAATACCGTAGGCGTAGTGCACGTGAAGGTCAGTTTGTGACTGTGGCCATGCCTTCGCATCGAAGAAAAGGAAAGCACGGTGTACTGCTGTTGGGGAGCCTGAGAACGCAATGAAACATAGAAAAGCCTTACTGTCTGAGGAAGAGTTATTAGTGAGGAAAGAGAGAGCTTGCGCCGAGGGTTCTGCACTTCAGTGCTGTTCAATTTGCAAGTAGTAAAGCGGTGTACCAAGTCACATCCCCTGGCATTCTTGGCATGATACCATATATGTGACTGAAGTATAAAAAGGCTTATAATTAGACCATTCACCTATAGGTCTTCTGTGTCCAGCAATGTCCTACAGCACTACTGAGTTGCTAGGCATAACCTGGAAAATAATTACTGAATTAGAAGTGCACAAGGTTTCCTTGGGTTTGACTAAACAATGGGTTATCCTGGAAGGAAGCTATAGTTGACAGATTTCTTTCTATGATATGGTACCTGGCATCTTTGGTATGTTACTGGCATGATACCTGCCTTTGACTCAGTATAAAAAAGAGCATCCTCAGGCCTATGTTCAGACCACATTGCTTCTAAGTCCTCCATTATTTGATGTGGATGTCTAGCAATCAACACGATGTCGCACAGCACTGGTGACCCCTCTGTTGAGTTGGCACAGCTTTACTCTGAGGTATCTGATGTACAGAAAGAGCATGGTGAAGAACTGATTGAGAAACTTTCACTTGAGAAGAACATGAAGATTCTGGACTTGGGTTGTGGCACTGGCTATCTTTCTGCTTTGCTGGCTGACTGTGTAGGACCAGAGGGAAGCGTGGTAGCAATTGATCCAAACAAGGGTCGACTTGAGATTGCAGAAAAACAGTATTCAAGGCCCAACCTGGTGTTCCTTGAAGCAAATGGTGCAACTCTTCCCAAAGATCAGTATGATTTGGTGTTTTCGAACTATGTTTTACAGTGGATAGAAAACAAGGTTGCAGTTTTGAACAAAATTTATCAGAATCTCAAACCAGGAGGTCGATTTGCATTTACTGTATCTGAGCATCGTGCACCAATTTTGGAGCAGTTGGACAGCTTGATGGGACCAAAGGTGGCAAATAAAATGAAACAAGATCTTCAGTATATGTCAGCTTCAGAGTTCAACTGCATTGCCACTACGATTGGATTCAAGGTGACATGCAGTGAGGTTGAAATACAACCGTTCAATTTTGCAAATGTTGATTGTCTTCTGAAATGGTATTGTGCTACAACAGAGGGACGGTTTGACCCAGATAAAGTAGAACCAGCAACTTTGGAGGAATTTAAACAAACTTATGGTGATTGTCCTGTTGAGAACAGTTGTCCTCAAGTGACTATCATTCTTAGCAAACCTTGAAGTCATCATGATTGTGCTTTGTATGGTATAAACAACCAGTTTATGTGTTCTATTATCCAGTTGATATTTCTAAAATAGTACTTTCCTATTTGTGCCGTGCAATATCACACGACATTTCATAGTCTCATACTCAGATCCATTTTGGAAAAATCGAGAACCCTCCTAGATTATTATGAAAGGATCTACTCTTAAGTACACCGCAAGAAAACGTACTCTACGCAAAGTGCGGATGCTGAATTTGTCTGAACCATCAATGATTTCCAATCGTTCTTGCATTAAAGCAACTTTTTAAAGCCAAAACATTTGTGTTATGCCCATTTTCGGTTATTAAATTGGGTCGGGACACCCACCAATCGTTTCTGCAGCCTTGGATTGGCCTGGGAATGTTAATGTCGTTTTGTTAATTTATTTTGAAGTCAGTTCTCCCGAGGAACTACAAAAAAGTGTATCTGTTTCATGTTTCCAATCTACAAAAGAGCATTGCACAGGTTAGCCGGGTTCCCAGGCGCGGAGGAGGGGGAGGAGAACAAGCGCCTGGTACACACTGTTTGCGCATGCGCGTAATTATAGCAAAGGCCACGAAGGGGCGGGTACTAATATGACGATCAATGGTTCACGTGAATAGCAATGCTAGATATTGTCTCACACTACGC
The DNA here is from genome assembly GCA_949130485.1 of Agelas oroides. Taxonomy (NCBI): domain Eukaryota; kingdom Metazoa; phylum Porifera; class Demospongiae; order Agelasida; family Agelasidae; genus Agelas; species Agelas oroides. Next base: position 1,948,431 of record OX422200.1, read on the forward strand.
CTCCCAGTGGCGCTACCAACCAAACTCCCTCAAATCCGTGATCCTTGTATTCGGTGAATCACCCCGCTCTAGGGCCCTCGCAAGATCCAATAGGCAATGGCTACTAGCAGGCCAGCAACTGCAAGAGGTTGATGAGCACCACCACCTTGGAATCCTACGCTCAGTTCACTACTCCACCTTGGCTCGGACTTCCGAGCGTTGTGCCGCTGGCCGGAGTGCCTTCTTCACCCTGAATGCAGTCGGCTCCAGATTTGGCTGCTTACATCCTGTCACCTCCCACAGACTTTACTCCACACTCTCTCTTCCCATCATGCTGTATGGATGTGAACTATGGTCTATATCTAAAACTGAATCACTTATGCTGGAACGCGTCCACCGGAAGATCCTAAGGACCATTCAAGGCCTCCCTGTCAGATGCCCTAGTGTAGCTCTAACTAGTCTCCTAGGCTCCAGGGACATATCTTCGTTCATATCACAGCAACAACTCACCTTCATCAACTCCATCGCATCCATGTCCACTACTGACCTTCCCAGACTGATCCTTGAACAACGGTTGACTAACCCATTGCTCTCTGGGATCATCCCCCTATGGCAACAACTATTGGACAATCTCCACCTTCCATCCCTTGAACAGCTTATCTCCACCCCAAGGGGCAAAGTCTCTTGGAAAAACTCCAACAAAAGGCTGCTAAATATCAATCACTACATCGCCCTCACTGAAGAGTGTCCAGACTATCCGATTGGCTACTGCGACCTCCCCCTCGGTAAACCCTCCCACCATTGGTCCTCCACCCTGCACGATCGACAAGCCACCATCAGAACCAACTTTCGTCTTAGAATGCTGGTTGGCTGCGATGGCCTGGAGGCTGACGCCTCGAGGTTCCGACGCAGGATGAATAGCACAACCCCTGGCAACTCCACCTGCAAGCTGTGTCTCACTGCACCTGAGGACCCCGCCCACTTCATCTTGCGCTGCCCCTCCCTCTCCACTCGCCGCCGTGAATTACTCTCAGATGCACCCTCCCACGTTAAATCGCTACTCCCTGATATCAACCTGGACCCGGACCACTTTGTCGACGTCATGCTCGGTTGTGTATGGATTAAGGACCACACAACACAGGTGTACATTGTGGACTTTCTAAACCAACTCCGTGCACACCGGAACGCACTACTACTCCAACCCGGCCCTACATAGCCCAATTTGGGATACTCTCCTAGAAAGGAGGTTACAAAGACGAAGAAGAAGAAGAAGAATAGCATAAACCGTCATACAAAAATACCTCAGCTTTTGTTCGTAGGACGCTAACATCGCTGCTGCATGCTCTGCCTAGTTTTATACTGTCGGATACAAAGAGAAATGTCTGGTAGGCAGTGGTAGGAATCGACTTACCGGAAACGGTGGATAACCGCATTAAAGGTACGTTTCCTCGGTAAACGCACTCATCGGAGGCAACTTGTCCTTTCTTGAGCTTTATCTCGAGGTACCTAGCTACCAGAAGGCCTAGAACAGCGCGATATGAAACTCACTCGAACAGAAAATCAACTGGCACATCAACGCTAGTCTCGCGGAGCCAGACTCTCACACGAAAAGCTGGAGAGAGCTCCCGCTTTTCGTGTGAGAGTCTGGCTCCGCGAGACTACATCAACGCGGCGAGTTTATGACGTCACCAGTATACGTATGAACACGGTCGCCACGGAATTCAGGCGCTCTTTCTCCTCCGCGCCTGGGAACGAGGCTATGCACAGGTCTGTACGCATAGACTCCTCAGCAGTGCATGCATCATCATTTCCAGCCTCATTGTGTGGTCCTGGAATGAGGCTGGTTCAGCAGTGGGCAAGCAATCTAGAAGAGGTTCAGTGTCCGTTCCAGGCATATATCTGTGCTATAAAAAGATTTTTAAGTGTAATACCGAAAACTCATGATCACCACCATTTTATCTGCACAGAATGGTGCAGAGGTGCAATAGGGATTGTCTAAGTTCACATAGCTCCATGAGGTTACCGGGTACGTCATAAAACCTTACATGGGAGTTCCCCATGCCCACCGCATAATCGCGATAACCCTCTTTCTACGTGATTTAACTTCACAAAAAATTGTTCTGAACTAGCATGCATTCAGAGAGTAAGCAGCATATCAAGGTAAAAGAGACCAAGTAAGTATAATATCAGTAAGATAAAGTAGTCAGGATGAAGGTGTATATTCGTGGCAGCTGTGCATGGAGGGAGAAATGGATTGTACAGCTCAGAGCTAGCCATCCTTAAAACATGCATGTAAGACTAAGTACAGCATACTTGGTAAAGATGATGTAAGAGTGCAGTCAGTCCATGAGGCCTAAATTTGGGCAGTGAAAGCATGTACATGGTAACTTCTTGTCACACACAAGTCCATCAAGGTCAAATGTTTGTGTGCATAATTTGTTAGTACCATGGCAAACCTGCTGTGTACTAGCTGTGTGCATTGTGAGCTTGCACTCAAACTATCCATGAAATTTCTACCTTCTCCACTGACTACTTATGTTGCTTACTTGATTCTATTACACTTGATATGCTAAATTCTCACTCAATGATACTGTCTGTGTCACTGCATACACAGCCAGCCTCATACTACAAGCCCAAGACCGTTTCACACAAGTATACCAATCATTACTTTAGCATACTTGTATGTTTGAAAACAGCCTTGTTCCTAAGTTCCCACCCAGCTTTCTGTCGGCACTGCAAGTCAGATGGAAAGCGAAGTAAGGAAGGCCTGGAATGAGGCTATGATCAACTTGTGTATGCACTCCCCTCCCTTCACCAACAAAACGACTACACAAATGCTAATACCACTATCAGATCACCGAGAAATAGACTAGGAGAAGCTTCTCACCCGCCCCTGAGCCCTGGAGGAGTACTAGGAAATGGCTTTTGTTAAAGACCACCTAAAAATTTTAAAAATACAGTTATAGGTGTGATTTTACCTCTCAGATTGCATCGCAAACAATCTCAGAGCACCTAAACCCTAAATTTTTGTTGAGGAGCATGCCAGAGCCCCTAGACAACGCTTCAAACAGCTTCCCCCCAAAACTCAAAATCCTGGATAGAACCCTCTCCTCTCAAAACATGAGGGGACAGACTGCACACAACAGACCTTCCTCTATAGCAACCCTCTTGGAGAAAAAGGAGACATTCTGCATGTATTTGAAGACAGGCATCCTGGGTGTATGTTCCAACTCTCACTTCAAGTGTCAGGCATCCCATGACCCATTTGCTGCCCTGTGATCTCCATCTGTGCTGTTCTATATAGCTTCAACAGATACTTCCATCACTTATTCACTTGATGAAATTGTCTGAGTCTGTATTTATGAACTCTGTCTGCTGAGAAAAGTTGTGGTAGTGATTGCATGATTAGAAATCAGAAGTCTGGCTGAACTCTTCATTGAATCTTGCATCCTTGTGCAAATCTATTCAGTGATCAGTCCCTCATGGTGCATGGATTGTATATTTATAAGCTTTCCTTAGCCTTGTACCCAGGCTCTCTCAACACAAGGCTATGTTCACCTATTTGAAACAGTCTCAGACTTCACAATGCCAAACCATCCACTACCATTTCTCTCAGAGCATCAACCCTTTTAGTTGATGTAATTTGTAAAGCAAGACTTGCTGTGTATGCTAGTGATATAATGGTCATCATGGGACCAGCATTCATTTTTTTTGGCTGTTTCAGACAGGTGGTTTGCTTTATACAGGTCATTTTGCACAGGATTAGTACAACCGGGACCAGGAGTAGTGGCCGCAACAAACGGCTGTCTTTAACATGCAGTGACCACTATAGACAGGTTTCACTCTAGTGACAATACATTGAGTGAGAACGCAGCATATCGACTAATAAGTGGTAGAATATGTCAAAGGAGAAGGTACACATTCTACGAAGAGTTTGAGTGCAGCACAGTTAGCTTGCAGTACATCCCGATATTAAATGCACACTGTCACTGCTCACTTTGGCCTGGGCTTGCTACGGAACAATGCACACAAATGATCAAAAAGTAATTTGTGTGGAATAGTAAACCTTTTACAAGCCTTTGCTGCCCAATACAGCACAAATGTGGGCCTCAAGAACAGACTGTACCTTCAAATGGTCATCTCAGTTGATCCAACATCCCTCTTATGGATGGCTAGCTCTGAGCTGTATGATCCATTTCTCCCTCCACAGCTGCCACGAATATACACCTTCATCCTCACTACTTTATCTTACTGATATCATGGCGTACGGTAGTACGCCATATGTAGGGATGACCCCGAAAAAAAATGGCCGCCACATTAAAAGTGCACAAACTTGTGATGACACCATAGATAACATACTCGAAATGTTTGCGTTAGATTATTCAACGGCCTCTATGAGCCATATCGGTCATTATGGAGTGCTTTCATGAACAACAGGAACGTTAACTTTGCTGGAAAGCATCGCTAAAACACCAGACCAGAAAGTCGCTAAAACGGGGAAATCGTCTATCTTCTGACTTTCTGACTACCTTCCAACAAGATAGCACAATATCGGCTGAAGCTATTACAACAATTGAAACGCGAAAGAACAGCATAAATCACTGAGTATTGCACTCACCGCTTATCGTTCTAAAAGAAAGAACTCGAGCTTGTCGGCGATTCTCAGGTAATCCCACGCTTCTGCTTGCCGCTATATAGTACGCCATTTTGTTCGTAGTTACGTCATCAGTGAACTGAGCACGTGCAGTTGGCGTGCGGCTGCGCGCGCTACGTTCCGTAGAGGTTTACGACTTTCTAGTACTTTCATGCAGACTTGTGCTGGACTTTACAAGAAACGCGGTATGCGTAATGTACGCAAGAGACGGGTGCAGGATAAGCAGAACTACCTGCGAAACAAAGAAAGTAAAAGGCAAGCGTCCCGTAATAATTACTGGAAGAACCCAGACAAACAGAGGGCATCTTCCTGGGCGTACTCTCTTACTAGCTACTGGAAGAACCCTGACAAGAGTAGGGCATCTTCCCGAGCGTCCTCCCATACCCGTTATTGGGAAGACCCTGACAAAAGTAACACACCTTCTATTTACAGAACCAATACTATTACTCTCCAAGAGTTCCTTTACCAGTTATACCTTATCTCTCAAGTTATGAGCTATGTACCTGCCACCCACCATACACAACCTACACACACCTGCACACCATGTATATCTATAGAAACTGTCCCTTGGGGAACACACAACATGCAGTGTTACAACCCTGTCATACAAGAGAACAGGTCCTACAGTCATGTATATACAGTGCCTTAGAAGAACCACTCCCACACACATGCCATGCACATACCCAATTAGACAACAGTTACCCCAGTGGTTCCATCCTCAAGTTGATAAGTGCAAACAACTAACATCCTCAAGAAACACATCAACAACAAACTATACATAACAAGTCTTTCCACTTAGGGTGCGCTTACACTAAAAAAAAAAACAACAGAAACAAGTCACAAAAAAGTTTGCCAAGCGCAAACAAGCACATGTAGGGATGAAACCCTCAAAAACCAACCAAACAAGACATGAACGACACCACAATACTTTTTTACACCATCCCTACATCTTGTGCCATTTTGCCAACTGTACACAACACAAAACCCTCTATATTCATAACTATTACCCCACCCACAACCCAAAAACGAACGTAGTACTTCACTCCATACAACTATCTCCCAAATAGCCCATCCTTCACACACACTGACATATGGCATTACAAATTACCCATTGCTCACTTCACAGTCACCTGCATACAAGACAACCCATATCTGTCATGCTAAACAGCAATAAAACTTAACAACATAATGCATACTCCAACATACCACACACACTCACCATTCCTCATCCACTCCACAGCTTCTGCACACAACATGGACCATACCTGCCACACTCAGCAGCAACAAAGTGGCAACCATCAACAACACAACCTACTCACTATGCACAACAACACATGCACTACACACCCATGCCACACCCTTCCATGTACAAGACAACCCTCTTCTACACACAACTATAACAAACATAAATATACAGTTAGCAAAATGGCACAAGATGTAGGGATGGTGTAAAAAAGTAGGTTTATTCCCACTTCGTCAATTCCCACTTTGTCAATTCCCACTTTGTCAATTCCCATTTGGTCAATGTTGACAAAGTGGGAATTGACAAAGTGGGAAGTTGACCAAATGGGAATTGACGAAGTGGGAATTGACAAAGTGGGAATTGACGAAGTGGGAAGATACCAAAAAGTATTGTGGTGTCGTTCATGTCTTGTTTGGTTGGTTTTTGAGCGTTTCATCCCAACATGTGCTTGTTCCGCGCTTGGCAAACTTTGTTGTGACTTGTTTTATACTTACTTGGTCTCTTTTACCTTGATATGCTGCATACTCTCTGAATGCATGCTAGTTCAGAACAATTTTTTTGTGAAGTTAAATTACGTAGAAAGGAGGTTATCACGATTATGCGGTGGGCATGGGGAATTCCCTTGTGAGGTTTTATTACGTAACCTCATGGAGCTATGTGAACTTAGACAATCCCGTTCAGGCTAGCACGGCTGGCTCGCAAGACTTAGTCGTCGACGTCCAACAAGCTATGCATGTAGTGCCCTAACTTTTCATCCAGGGACGATCTGTTTTGAGCTGAAGTCAAGGTCAGACCAGCCCAGAACACGGTCCCTGCATGCAGGAAGCAGTAACTCACAGTGACAGCTGACTCAAAAGCCAATGAGCAGTAGAAAGTGCAGAGAAATGAGTGGCAGTAGAGATGGTAGCCTCGTTCCCCAATAGAGACTGCTGAAAGATAATTATGACTGAGAGGAGAAGTGAATTGTCCTCTGCCACCTCCAGCCAATAGTTATAACCTTTAAGTTACTCCCCACCGTTCACTTCTGCCATAATTATCTCTCAGCATACTGCCCCTTGGCATGCAGTTCCTCTACTACTCCAGAGAAATGCTGAGAGTAGTAAGGAATACTAAGGTGTAGTAGAAAGAGCTGAAGGCAACTAATAAATTAATGATGTGCCATTGGCTCAAAGAATGCTGAGGGGATAGTAGATTGGAAAAGAGATTTATGATTGCTGTTGTGCATAATTTAATGCTCAGGTATAATTCTAAGTAGTATAGAGCTGCATGCTTAGAGTAATGGTTGCCATTGTCCTTGACTATAGAAATTTGTTTGAAATATACCTATTGCATGAGCCTCTCTGCAGAGAATGTTATAGGGGTTGTAGAAATTACTGAGTTCAGTTGACATGACTGGAGTAATGGCTGGTCTCACATGCAGGCAGAGTCTGGCCTGTGAAATTAAGTAGCACTACTCTTGAGCTTAATTTGGCTGCACAAATCTGTGAGAGTTAGATATGTCATTGTGCTGGGCTTCACAAAATGCAGAGCTATACGCCTACTAGCTATAGGTTTATAAATTATTATGAGCAATACACTGCTTACAGTAATGGCTGATGTGCTTGGCTGCAGAAAATCTTAGGGGTGGTAGGTACTACATAGGGGCAGTAAAGATTGCTGAGAGAATGGTTGTCATTGCAGTAAATGCTGGGGTGTTGTAGTATTAACAAACTGTAGGTACTCAGTAATTTTCTCAATGAATGTACATGTATACTGCATCGAGCCACACCCCTTAGCACTATAGTCCTCGCCGGATCTCAGTCAGAAGCGGGCTCTGCGCACACCTGTAACCCTTCGCTGTCTAGCCTCGAAAGCCAAACAAATACGACATAAAACTATCCAGATCTGGCCTGCAAGGTTATTCTTTACAGCGCGCAACGGAAACCGTGGAGGCAACTCGAACTCGAAGTTTATCCATCCACCGAATTTACCAGTGGTGTCGCCATAGCTAGCCTCAGGGAGTGTCTCGTATGTAAATCTAAATGCCTGGAGTACAGTAGAAAAGGGTGCTATGCACGTTGCGTTAGTTTTTAATAATAGTGCTACTAGCTATGGTACAGACTAACAGAGTCCTATTACTATCCTGTACAGGTCTGACAGCCTGAAGATCGGCGAGCCGACCTTGTACCTCCACTCTCGGCTTGGTCCAGCACAGAATTTCCTGAATTCAAGGCTCGCTAGTAGACCAAGTAGTTCACTATTGGCAATACCGTAGGACCGGTTTTAATTGCGGCATACAAAATGGGGCGTGGTCCGCGCTCCAAACGCGATAACTCGCAGTGCTCAATCACACCTGACTATATATAGCTACAAAAGGTGGAGCACAAATAGGGAGGCACTTCATGCGTATACACAGCCAGAAGGAATAGGCTACCTTGTACGAGCGGTCTTTTATGGATGGTCGAATTTTGCAAACTTTTGAACCAAAATCTGGCATACGATCGGAAGACCTGGGCCTACCATGGGTACAGTACAGTCTTGGCCACTGTGGCCTTTCTGCTGCTTCTTGACACAAGCTTGCATTCTTTCACAAGCAGGCATTACACACTACTCACAGCTGACACCACATATACCTGGCTTATTATAAACTTTCTCTAAAACTGCTTAGTTCAAAAGTTAACATAAACTTACGGCGACTAAGCTAAGTCAGCCATTTTCTTCACGTGCAATGTTTCCGTATAACTTAGCTCTCCGTAACTTACACGTATGTAGCGGTAATGTGTGATCACGTGACTTGGAGCACTCGGTATAGTGTTTTCCGTCGAACGTTTGTGACTGTCTTTTACGAGAGGTTCAGAAAGGTAAAACCGTATGCCCACAGTGTAATACCGTAGTGCATGCAATGGAGTGCAATAGGTCTATGCGTCTGAGAAAGGTATGCGCACAGTGTAATACCGTGGTGCACGTGAAGAGATCAGTTTGTGACTGTCTTCGCATCGAAGAAAGGAAAGCACAGTGTACTGCTGTTGGGGAGCCTGAGAACGCAATGAAACGTAGAAAAGCCTTACTGTCTGAGGAAGGGTTATTAGTGGGGAAAGAGAGAGACAAAGTCCGCAAAACGAGTAAGAGAGCTTCTGAAACACGTGAGCAGATTTTGCACAGCTAAGAACAGAACCAAACACATCTGGCAAGCATGACAGCTTCTATTGTTCACGAGACAGTGATCGATTCTAGTCAACACACAAGTACAATCACATGCATGCACTGCTGCGCCGAGGGTTTGGCACTTCAGTGCTTTTCATTTTCCAGGTAATGCCTAACTACTGTGGTTATGGGGCCAGCCATGAACCGGAAAATCTATATTGTTCCGTTATTATTACAATTGCGTGACTGTCTGTATGTTAATTCAAAGAATTTGGTGCTTGTAAAACAATTGGTGGGAGACTACCGTATTTATTCAAATAAAACGCATGCAAATTAAATAATTTGAGTGGGCATGCATTAAGTTAGATCCACCCATAAATTCCAGGAATTGAATTTCTTGGGTTAGATTAGATCATGCATTGCAATGGATTCAAACTCCCAAAAATTTTGGGTCAAACAGAAATGCAGAGTTCCTGGCCTTCATTTCTCCAGAAGTGAGGTTCTTGGTAGTGGCAGCTGAAGCAACAAAAAATCTTACAGGCAAAACGGTGAAATGAAGCAAAACAAAACCGGTGTCACAGTAAAATGGGCCCCCCCAGCCCCATTTTACCAGTAAAATGGGCCCCCCGGCCCCATTTTACCAGTAAATGGGCCCCCCAGGCCCCATCCTACTGGTAAGATGGGGCCCAGGGGGGCCTATTCTACCGGTAGGATGGGGCCCCCTTCATGGGAATGCCCCCCCCCCCCCCCCCCCTCTGATATTAAACTGCCTATTAAACTCCATGCAATGGGGTCCCTTACCATAGTAGAGAGACTGAGGATAGAAGCTGAGTGACCGAGGATTGAGGTACGTGTAGAGGCAAACAGACCGAGGATCAAGTGGGCCTACTAATATCTTTATTCCATTTCTGTTCACACGATGTCGATAACTAAGCACCTAGCTAGCTAAGTATGCTACTGGTGTAGTCTAAGTCTAAAATTTGGATTTACTCACACGAGATCAATTTTCATGAGATCCAGTGCAATGTGTGTCATAACTGATTCAGTGCAAACGCCAATGGGGGGGGGGGGGGGGGGGGGGGCAGGTTCCTGGTGTCAAGTGAATATAGGCATCCCCAAATATACACATCCTGGATGCCTATTTTCACATAAAAATAGGCACCCTGATGCCTATATTTACATGAATATAGGCATCCGGGTGTCCACTTTCACAGTAAATATGGGCATCCCCCTGTGAAAATAGGCACCCCATGCAAACATTGAAATTTTGCAATGAGTGTAGGCGTCGCTATGTAAAAGAAGGCATCCCATGCAAACAGTGAGATTTTGCCTGTGAGTATACAGGTATCCCTATGTGAAAATAGGCATTCAGTTAACTTACACGTAAATGTATATAGGCATCTGGGTACTTCTAAAATAGGCTCCTAGCTAATGTATATTCACTACACAATCCACACTGCTAGATGATTGAAAACATGTACACCAAAATGAAAGTTAGCTACAGGCTGAACAATACCAAGTGTATCTCAGATACATTAGGTCAAATGATAGATTGATGCACTTCTCTTCATTTACTCTGTGAGCTTATCCTAGTTCCACTACTAGTCCTGGAGCTGATGCAGCCACTTTGTACTGCTGATAGCGCAAGTAGTTGTAAATGGCAGCTGTGAATGAGGATCTCCTATCAGCACCTTGCTCGTCAGACTGCAGCTCTTCACTAATCCCTCGATCTTCAATTTCTAGCACGAACTTTCCATCTGCATGCTAAAGGGGGTTCCTATAATCATGACGGGGTGCCTAAAATTACGTAAAAATGGGAACCCCATATTTACCATGGGTGTGTATATTTTCATGACACCGGTGGGGGCCCCATTTTACCGGAAGATTAGGGCCGGGGGGGCCCAATCTCATGGGGCCCCCCAAATTTTATGACACCGGTTCTCGCCGGGAGGCGAAAAGCTGCAGGATTCATAAACTAAAGTACAGTAGCTGGTGCACCAGGGATAGATATGTGAGCACTGGCCCAATACCATCTAGTATACGGAATAGTGCATGGAAAAATAATTATTGTTATCCATCCTGGTAAGGGGACACTTCCAAACTATTTTTTTAAAAATTAATGTCATTATGACGCTAAGGGGGGGGGGGGGTTAGGGCCATGACACTAATTTTAGCATGCAACTTCAAACCATCCTTTTTAATAATATAGACTGTCCTACATGTATATCTGCCACTGTCTTCAAGTCCAGGTATGACTATCAGCTACTTTTGCCATGACGCTTAGAGGGGGGGGGAGGAGTCCAAGACTTAACGTCATAATGACGCTAATTTTTAAAAAATAGTTTGGAAGTGTCCCCTAATGCCCTTTTTTGTGTTAGCTAACCTCGGCAACAGCGAAAACCTGTAGTAGCGATGACGGGGTGAAAATCAAAATTCGTTTATCACAACAACAACCTTTATTTTCGAAAAGAGCACAAAATGGCGATTCCAACGGTACCCATATCAATGAGATTGGGTGAATACAGCAAGCGGTACGGTCTTCGAAATGTAACCGGTTTGCCAAATTTTTTCTACGTCATTTTAGCGCAATATTCCGGTCACTACCTTTCCGGAAGCCGCTGTAAGCCCGATCAGAACGAAACTCGCTGTGAAGGATAGTCTGTACCTATTCAGTCCAATGAAGGTTGTGGCTTTTAGATATCTAGTATAATCCTTGCACTAGGCTTGATAAATGCTTAAAAAACGGCATTTTGTGGCCATAAATAGTTGCATTTCCGGGGAAGTTGGAGCAAGGTTCCAATCAAAAACCTGTACCATCCCATTGGACAACTACTCTAGTATACAGAACTGGTTGTGCTTTGTTGAATATTGAAGTAACTGTGAGCAGCATCACAAAATGTCTTAATACTTCAACAATTTGCAGAAAAGTAGCGAGATGTGACAAAAAATTGTGTGTAGTTTTGATCGAGGCAGATATTTTTTAACAAAGCTGTGCAAGGAAATATACCCAAGCCTCTAAAGAACCTCTATATCAAATTTGATGTGAATACATTAAGACATTGTGGAGAAATGGCCTGTGTAGAAGAATATTTACATACTTTTGGAAACTCTGACATCACTACCTGTAGGGTTCATATGAAGTATCATAGCAGGTGTGCTTGGATAGCTACGTGAGACCCGGCTCAGTGTTAGCAGTGTCGTTCAGTAAGGCCATACCAAATTGATTTTATGTTTCACGGATTGCTTAGGTCAGAAACATGACCCGGTAGGCAGGCAAAAAAATAAAAATAAAAATGACCGAACTTCTCATGAATTTAATTAGATACCACTCAGTCACACAAAACTGCTCGCCATCCTCCATTTTTGCCACGTGGTGAGTACTTAGCCTTGTTCCCAGGCCTTCGCACGTTCGTCGCTTGCTGCATGATAATTTGTAGTGCTATCGACGAATGCGCGAAGGCCTGGGAACGAGGCTAGAGAGTACTGGATTACGTGTGCATATTAATTGCATTTTTACTTTTTTTTTTTCAATTTTCAAAAAAAAGACCCGGCCGGATCCGTGAAACATAAGATCAATTTGGTATGGCCTAAACATCTGAATTGCCAATTTGGCCATTGTTAATATGCGGCCGGCCGCATGTGACGGCAATTAAGGCAATCTCGGCAACAGAAGAAGCTACTGCGAAAAGCTGCATGATTCATAAAGTATAGTAGCTGGTGCACTGGGATAGATATGTGAGCGCTGGTTCAATGCTAGCAATACCGTTTATAGTTGCCGAATTGCCCGAATTTTGCCTCATTCAGAGGTAAATCCTGTTAGCAGATCTCCGAAACAGAAAGAGCTACGATGAAAAGCTGCAGGAATCACAGGGTACAGTAGTTGGTCTACTACGTCGTCAATATAGCTGTCTGAAGAGTTTCCAAAGTCTGGCTTGTCTGTTTCTGTGTAGTCTGTCCCCTGGTGTACCCTGGGAAGGGTCCCAGGGGAAGGCTTGTCTGTTTCTGTGTAGTCTGTCCCCTGGTGAACCCTGGGAAGGGTCCCAGGGGAAGGCTTGTCTATTTCTGTGTAGTCTGTCCCCTGGTGAACCCTGGGAAGGGTCCCAGGGGAAGGCTTGTCTGTTTCTGTGTAGTCTGTCCCCTGGTGTACCCTGGGAAGGGTCCCAGGGGAAGGCTTGTCTGTTTCTGTGTAGTCTGTCCCCTGGTGAACCCTGGGAAGGGTCCCAGGGGAAGGCTTGTCTGTTTCTGTGTAGTCTGTCCCCTGGTGAACCCTGGGAAGGGTCCCAGGGGAAGGCTTGTCTGTTTCTGTGTAGTCTGTCCCCTGGTGTACCCTGGGAAGGGTCCCAGGGGAAGGCTTGCCTGTTTCTGTGTAGTCTACCCCCTGGTGAACCCTGGGAAGGGTCCCAGGGGAAGGCTTGCCTGTTTCTGTGTAGTCTGCCCCTTGGTGAACCCTGGGAAGGGTCCCAGGGGAAGGCTTGCCTGTTTCTGTGTAGTCTGTCCCCTGGTGAACCCTGGGAAGGGTCCCAGGGGAAGGCTTGTCTGTTTCTGTGTAGTCTGTCCCCTGGTGTACCCTGAGAAGGGTCCCAGGGGAAGGCTTGTCTGTTTCTGTGTAGTCTGTCCCCTGGTGTACCCTGAGAAGGGTCCCAGGGGAAGGCTTGTCTGTTTCTGTGTAGTCTGTCCCCTGGTGTACCCTCGGAAGGGTCCCAGGGGAAGGCTTGCCTGTTTCTGTGTAGTCTGTCCCCTGGTGTACCCTGAGAAGGGTCCCAGGGGAAGGCTTGTCGGTGTAGTCTGTCTTTGGTGTTCAGAGAAGAGTACCCAATGGGGGGCTATTTCAGCCATTAAATACATTCTATTCTTTCATCCATGCTCTCCCTGCCTTGACAGTATAATTAGCTACTCCCTCAACTCTCTTGGGTCCATTTTTTCTTTTTTATATACATATATACAACTTAGCTGCATTAATATTACTAACCATAAATGTACTATGATAAGTTTCTTTTTTGTACAACACTATCTGTGCTGCCGTCTTATGAGCCTAGCTGGCTTGCTGTCCTAGGGACAAGACGTAAAAATAAAATTCAATTCATGGTGAATCCGGTATCCCCGAATTATTGTATCCCCATACCAAATTCCCTAGTGAATATTGTACCCCTGTACATGATTCACTAGTGAATCCTGTATACAGGGGTGCAGTATTCGCATAGTGGATTAAGTATCCCGCGACGTATCCCCCTCTAGTTCTTCGTAAAATGACAGCGCTTGATGGGTGTTTCAACACTGCGAAAAAGGCGATGACAGCAGCACTTGATGGGTGTTTCAGCTCTTCTGGTCTTGGTGCTGAGTGGTATAAGATGGCATGTACCATCGCCATTCGGCATTTTACGGTCTATGAGAAATGGAAGAAGCGACGAGAAAAGCGAGCGAGGATGAGTTCAAGTTCGACAAAGTGCACACCTACTTATCGAAAGGAGAGTACCCGCCATGCGTTACCAAGAGCCAAAAACTTGTCATAAGACGGAGAGCAAAAGACTGCCAACTGGTTGCCGATGATGGTCAGGTCCACTACGTTGGACACAATATCAATTTTCAATTTATTTTTAAGTCCCTACGCAGGCATAGCCAGCCTGGTTAGGCTTACTGGACTACAAACAAAATATCTACAAAATATATAAAAACAAAAAATGATACACAAAAGAACAAAGTTTAGAGCATACAATTAACTGGGAAAGGTTATCAGTTGTTCAAAGTTTGTGGTAAAATGAAGTTCCCAGGAATCCTTATGTCACCTGTCTGGCAGAAACAGAGTTCATTTGTTAAGTGGTTGCAGCACAAACTGAAATGACAAGCCACCAGAGACCCACAGTAGTGGGGTCAAATGTTGAGTCCGAAGAAAGGTTGCATATTGGGGATACAATGGGGGATACAATATTCACTAGTGAATCTTGTATGGGATACAGTATTCCCTGTGGGGGTACGTTATTCACTAGTGAACAACGTATGTGGGGTACGATATTCACTGGGATACAGGATTCACTCTGACACCGGTTTAGACGCACGTAGCGTAGTTCGACATCACTTCCTCCCCGAAAAACCCGTCACGTACACTGTAAAAAGGTTTAGGTTACTTTAACCATGTTTTGGTCACCTCAGTTGCATTCCTTTTGTATGCGTGACACTTGAAGTTCAAGGAGTGCTCACAATTTGAATAGAGTGTAGTTAGGAAGCTTCCCTAATTAGTATCTCATTTCAGAAAGCCTATAAGCCAGCATTTCTAGTGAGGTTCGTTGTTTCTTTGATCTTACATATTGCTCCTGGAGAGTTCCTTGGTTGCATGGCTGTGGTTAGAAATGCCAGGAAATGCCAGGAATGTAGCCAAATAGGTCTTCTGAAATAGGAGACTAGCTAATGTAACTAAAGGAAAGCTTCTCAATGAACTTTCAAGAAAACCTATTTGGTAGCATTCCTTAGTCGCACTGATGCAACTGAGACAACCTAAAAATGTGGTTAAAGTAACCCAAGTGTTCTTGCAGTGTATAGCAAGCCCTCTATATAGCTCGCTGCACTAATTATTTTCGAGTGAATCCAGGAAGAGCCCGTAGTAGTAGACACTAGCCTCGTTCCCAGGCTCTCCCCTCGCCCCGACGAAAATAAAAACGGAGGGAGAGAGCCTGGGACCGATTCGCACGTGATATCGCGGCACGACGACTTTGCACTAACCATTAATACAGATTTTATTTTACAGTGTCACAATCAAATAATGCATGCTGAGAAGAATCTGTGGCATAGCTAACAGAATTAGCTACATTGTTCTGCGGCTATAACGATAAGGACACTTGCTGCTAATGGTTGCCTATAATAACCACACAAAACACAGTTACGCTGATTTCAAAGTTTGCTAAGAACAATAGTCACTCGAGGAACATTGTTCTCAAAAGGACCATTGCCAAAAGGCTGTTTAAATGTCTCCAAAATCACTGGGTCCACTTTCTCTGGGTCAAATCGTCCCTCTGTTGTAGCACAATACCATTTCAGAAGACAATCAACATTTGCAAAATTTAACGGTTGTATTTCAACCTCACTGCATGTCACCTTGAATCCAATCGTAGTTGCAATGTGGTTATACTCTGAAGCGGACATGCACTGATAGTCTTGTTTCATTGTACTTGCCACCTCTGGTCCCATCAAATTGTCCATCTGCTCAAAAATTGGTGGGCGATGCTCCGGCACAGTAAATGCAAATCGACCTCCCGGTTTGAGATTCTGATAAACTTTGTTCAAAACTGCAACCTTGTTCTCTATCCATTGTAGAACATAGTTCGAAAACACCAAATCATACTGATCTTCCGGAAGAGTTGCGTCATTTCCTTCAAGGAACACCAGGTTTGGCCTTGAATACTGATTCTTTGCAATCTCGAGTCGACCCTTGTTTGGATCAATCGCTACCACACTTCCCTCTGGTCCCACACAGTCAGCCAGCAAAGCAGAAAGATAGCCAATACCACAACCCAAGTCCAGAATCTTCATGTTCTTCTCAAGTGAAAGTTTCTCAATCAGTTCTTCACCATGCTCTTTCTGTACACCAGATACCTCAGAGTAAAGCTGTGCCAACTCAACAGACGGGTCACCAGTGCTGTACGACATCGTGTTGATCGCTAGACATCCACATCAAATAATGGAGGACTTAGAAGCAATGTGGTCTGAACATAGGCCTGAGGATGCTCTTTTTTATACTGAGTCAAGGCAGGTATTATGACAATAACATACCAAAGATGCCAGGTACCATAATATTCATTAGAAAGAAATCTGTCAACTAGCTTCCTTCCAGGATAATCCGTTGTTTAGTCAAACCCAAGGAAACCTTTTATTTTGTGCACTTTTAGAAGTGCACAAAATAATTATTTTCCATAATTATTTTCCAGGCTATGCCTAGCAGCTGAGGGCAAGCGCAGCCATAAAACTCGTAACGGAAATGGTGATAGTCGGTCTATTATCACCATGACAAATCTAGCTGTTTCTAGACAGGTGTCATGGTGAATCCAGTATCCCCGAATTATTGTATCCCCATACCA
Source organism: Agelas oroides (assembly GCA_949130485.1). NCBI lineage: Eukaryota > Metazoa > Porifera > Demospongiae > Agelasida > Agelasidae > Agelas > Agelas oroides. The sequence goes on from OX422200.1 coordinate 1,965,496, forward strand.
AATTCCCTAGTGAATATTGTACCCCCGTACACGATTCACTAGTGAATCCTGTACGGGGGTGCAATATTCGCATAGTGGATTAAGTGGATTAAGTATCCCGTGACGTATCCCCTAGCGGATATAGTATCCCCCTCTAGTTCTTCGTAAAATGACACTTGATGGGTGTTTCAGCTCTTCTGGTCTTGGTGCTGAGTGGTATAAGATGGCATGTACCATCGCCATTCGGCATTTTACGGTCTATGAGAAATGGAAGAAGCGACGACAAAAGCGAGCGAGGATGAGTTCAAGTTCGACGAAGTGCACACCTACTTATCGAAAGGAGAGTACCCGCCATGCATTACCAAGAGCCAAAAACTTGTCATAAGACAGAGAGCGAAAGACTACCAACTGGTTGCCGATGATGGTCAGGTCCACTACGTTGGACACAATATCAATTTTCAATTTATTTTTAAGTCCCTACGCAGGCATAGCCAGCCTGGTTAGGCTTACTGGACTACAAACAAAATATCTACATTATACTGAATGCAAACTGAAGAACAAAAAAAAAAAAACGGGGGAGGCCTGGGAACAAGGCTAGTTATATACTGGGGTGGTGCATTATTTCCATTTCACAGTACTTCATGCTGATTTGAATGCTTCAGTTTATTTTCCCACTTGTGATCACTAGTCACCGACACCAAAGATTTATGGTAAATTAATTAATGCCAAAATTAATGTTTTTTATTGAGCCAGTCTATGCTAGGTCACAATGGTGGAGTGAAGAGCTGTAAACTGTGCCGGGCTAAGCACAAGTTGTTGTACCCCACGAACACATCGGTGGCCAGAGGGAGGTGTAGAAGGTGTGGGCAGTCGCAGGCGAGCGGACATTACACACTGCGATGATTCACTCAGAGCCTAAAAAAAGGGGAATATACATGAAACCAAAGCTGCTTCAAGTACAAACCATTAATTTTAACCATAGTGATCACTAGCCAAAAGTGCATACTTTTGTGAATCGAGGTGCTGCAAAGGTGGCCACTTTGGTGGAGATCAGTCCTCCAGGATAATGGCTAGCAAGCAGCCTCCTGCCCTCCTCCAGCACCTGGGAATGAGAGTAGTCATTTCATGGTACCACAGGTTAGGGTTTTGTACAACAGCTTTTTAATTCATTTGTACCGTTCAATTACTACAAGCAGAATTCAACCTAATGCAAGGACAATACCTGTGTACAAGTACAAATAGGGCAGCCAATTTTCTGTCCAGACTAACATCTTACATGCTTGTCTAGACATGCATGTTCATACAACATGGTACTTACATCCTCTATTCATCCCCCCATCTAATTCATTTCATGGCCCAACCTACCCTCTGCTTTCTGTGTTGCAATTCCACCATTTTAGTGATTTGATTCATCAACTGTTCCCTTGGGGATGTCTCTATTATGCACAAACAACAGCACAGCACACATGATCATGTAAGTAGCATAAGCTTTTATATATTGCATTCTTGAAGATATACATACCTTTCTTAGTGAAGTCAACCACTGGTAGACTTGTAGCCATCTTTTTTAGTTCCTGTATGTTTGAGAGACTCAACTATAAACATAAATGTGTATATAAAATTTTGTTATAGCTATAGCACAGTGCCAGGGATTTATGGCAGTTAGAACAGACTAAGTCGGAGGGTGTAGCCCAAGGACGAGGTTTTTCTACTTATAGCAATAAATCCCTGGCCACCTGTGCTATAACTATTATTTATTATCCAGTTGATATTTCTACAACAGTATTTTCCTATTCCCGTGCCGTGCAATATCACACGATATTGCACGGGTAGTTATTGCACGGGTGTTATTGCACGGCTGGAACTACACGGTATCCTAGCAACTACGGTGTGCTTTAACTAGAACCGGTGCGTTCGAACAGCGAGTTACTCGGTTGTTTGTGTGAGTTGAGACACGACGCTGTTGTGGTAATGGATAATAAATATTTTATTACACTCGTTAGCGTGCATATCGCGGTTATTGCACTCGTGGACTGCATTTTCACTCGCCTTCGGCTCGTGAAAATACCACGCCCACTCGTGCAATAACTCGCGATATTGCACGCTAACTCGTGTAATAAGGTATATATATCCCACCGCATTGGTCCTTTGTTGTTATTATTGTAAACATATCTGTACATATGGAAGTGTTTACAATATTATTTACACATAACTATGTATAAAATCATGTGCTATTGTAATAGTAGACTGTAAACTAAAAATACATGGAGAGGGAATTATGAGCCATATTTTCCCTTGTAGCCATCAGGGAAGGGAAAAAATCACAAAACCCCACCTGTTGTATAGGCAAAACTATACATGTTTGTACTAGGTGGGATATAATAAACTATAAACATGCATGTGTATATATGCGAATGTATAACAGAACAGGATCACTAGACTAAAGTACCTTAACAAGCCCACTTAGTCTAGCCCTAGTTATGTAGGCATGCAGTGATTCATCAATGCCTCTTTTGTCATGCACTTGTTTATGCAATAACAGCAAATTGTGTCTGCCTTCATTTGTTAGTTCCTCCTCTTGAGCAGTGTTGCTTCTTGGGTGGGCGTATTTTGGAGAGAAAAGCACTCTTTGTAACAACTTCATTCAAAAAGGGGGTGGGCTTATTTTTGAGGGTGGTCCTATTTTCGGGAGATGCTAACCCTGTCTTATTCTCCATCCTCTCCCCTACCACTACCACTCAATATCAAAACATCTTTTAACAGTCCTGTACCTCCAAGAGTGTGTCTGTTTCCTTAACAATGCTCTTCTCTTGGTCTGTTTGGTTCACCGTCTCTCCCTCCTCCCCCTCACCTCCTCCTCCCTCACCAGTTCTTCCCTCCTCCCTCCACTTGTGGATCAACCTCTTAGGAACGCTCAATGGAGGCAGGGAGTTCAGTTGAGACTGTCAACAAAGAGAAACTCAAATCGATAAGATTGTGCCTGCTAGTTTCGTTTATCCTCTTGGCTCACCCTGGCAATCTGCGCTTTCAGTCTGAAATTTTCACCTTGAGAAAAATTCAGTGCTTTAGTGAGAGATTCGATCTGTGTGTTTGTCAAAAGAAAGAAATTTATCATGATTATAAATTACAGACTAGAAGTAACTGAAAGGAGGAGAGGAGTGAGGAAGAGAACAGTAACGATGATGATCTTAAAATCAAGCATTACCCTGGCCAGGAGTAAGGGGGAGTTCTGGATGACCATTTGCTCTGCCCCCTCCCCACCACTCCCATCTGTGCTCTCCACTCCCACATCAGTACCAGGAGATACACCTCCTCCAGCTCCAGGCAGGGGTCCCTTACGTGCTGAGAAGGGGCTTCCAAATGGGCTAGAATAGGGACTTCCCCGCCCCCCAAGAGTCCTCCTACCGACCGATATATCCGATAACATTGTCTTCTTTGTCTGAATGTCCAACTTCTTTTCGAGAGTCTGTTTATCGTGCTCCAGGTTTTCAATGTCTCCCTGAAGAATCTCAATAGTGCGGCTGAATTTCCTGGATAGGGTATGAATACAGCAAATGTGAACGGTATCCCTTTCCCACTCTACCTTCTAAACAGTCTGAAATGTAAATTGGCTTTAGGCCACTCTGTTATTTGGGCTAACCCCACTGACCTAAATTTCTAAGAGCATCCACATAAATTAGGGGCATGAAGGTTGTTACATGCTCCAACTAAGGCATTAGTTGGGCATGAAACCTTGGTTATTATTACATGATGGCCAAAATAAAATATTACTTGGTACCCATGTGGTTATGTTGGTACAAACCAACAGACAAAACATGTGAATCCCTTCTCAGCTTACCTCTCTTGCTCATCAAAGGCTGCCTTGAATTTCTCCACTTCCTCTCTCTCAGCCTGTACCTTCTTTACACACTCAGCATCAGCACTCTCCACCTTCTTTTCCAGCAACCCAATCTTGACATTTGCCTCACTCAACTCCTGGGCCTGGAACAGAATGAATGGTCAATACTAGCATGCATCTTTGCTGCCATTGCCTTGCTCATGTACACTGTGCAAACATTGGTGTGCCTGTCTGTCTGCCAGTCATAGAAAACCACTCAAACAGGCAATTTAGATGTATTTACCACTCATACATGAACATAACTTTTGTTGCACACTTTTTGTTTGTTTTGGACTGGTAGCGCATGGGGTGAGTTGCTTTACTGGGCATCTCTAGCTAGCTCTACAGTGAGACTATAATCATGCTGTTACTATACCTTCATCTTGATGGTCTTCTTAAGCTCAAGGATGTCCTTCTGTCTCTCTTCCAATTTGAACCCCAGCCCCTCTACATCACTCAGTTCAGCCTTTACTGCCCGCCCCCTGACTACTACTGGTTGGTCAGGCTGGAAGGAGGGGGGGGGAAGGGAGGAGAGAAGGAAAGGGAGGAGGGAAGAGAGAGGGAGGAGGAGGAGGAGGAAAAGGGGAGAGAGAAGGAAAGAGAGGGTGGAGGGGAGGAGGAGGAAGAGAGAAGAAGGAAGGAAAGGATGGGAGGAGGATGGGAGGAGGAAGTGGAGATGAAGGAGACAGGAGGGTAGGAAAGAGGGAGTGAGGGGCAAATGTACTCACTTTGCCATCTGGGATAAATTCTACTCAGCAAAAGCACGTTGGTTGTTTCAACAGCTCCTTGGTTGCATACAAGCTGGAGAGACAGTGGTTATGAGAGGTTTACTTTGGTATAGAAGACTAATTGCATAAGGCAACCTGAGAGGCAGCTGCATCTTACAACTACAATACACTGACAACCCTTAGAACATCTGTGAATGAGTCATTACAAATGCACTTCGAAGTTGCAGTAAGGAACTTTCATGCTCTTGATACAAGCAGGTGAATCCCTCGCAGATGTTCTGAGGGTTTTCAGTGTGTTGTGGCTGTAAGATGAACTCAGGTTGCCTTATGCAATTAGTCTCTATGACCCTCTCATTATCACCATCTCTCTAGCTAGTCTGTAACCAGGGTAACCACTCTGTGGATAAAACAACCAATTTGTTTTTGCAGTGAATTAATATAGCTATGACCATTTTACCTTGACCTTCGATACTGCTGCATCATACTCCCCCTCCTGCAGTGCACTAAGAAAACGCTCTAGAATGGAGGAATTGGTGGACATGCCAGCTCTCAAGAGCTCTCTGGGTTGTTGCTGGGAGGCACCCTCCCCACTGGCTAGTTCATGGAGGACACCACTGGTTGCCACCTGGCGCACAAACTCATCTAATTCACCACTCGTGAGGTACTCACCATCTGTGAGGGTAGCAACACAAGCAGTTATGATCTACAACGGTCACTTTCACTCTCCAATGAATGCACACCAATTATGTTGCTATGGAGTTCACCAATGAATGAACAATCAACGAACCACATCTCCCTTATAAATGGAGGAAGAAGGAAACCTTTCCAGTGCTTGCCGACTTTGTGGAGAGAAACAAACTCTACCGCACATTCTGAATCATTGCTCCCAAGCCCTGAGCATGCGCCGCTTCAACGCAAGACGCGGTGCTGTCTTGGAGGTTAGTTATGGCAGATATACTAACCCTATGTATTCCCCTCCACACTGCTACAACCGACCAATGTTGCTATGGAGTTCATCAATAATGCCAATGCACATCAAGCTAATGGAGTTCTGGACATTAATTGAACTACAAACATTTGACATACTTTTTACACTTAACTTACCACCTGTCTAGACTACTATGGACACTTCCGAGGAATTCTTACAGAGAGATATAGTACCACCAATGTGCCTAATTGGTTGCTTCATTCAGTGCTTCCATTGAAAGAAGGTAATAGAAACGTGAGGTGCATAGTGTGACAAAATTCTTGGAAGCATCTTGGAATTAGGGTAGCTTTCAGAATGTAAGTAGAAGATGAAAGGTTCTATGGTAACCACTCCATAATTGCTTTACTTAACTATTTGACTGCTGATTGGCTAGTAATACATTTATGTACCGTATAGTAGAACATTTCGCTGGTGCAAAATTTTGCGGAAACGCCTCCAGACCCTCCAGAAGAAATTTTCACAGTTTTTATTTTGCGGAATGCAAGCCATTCAAGCCACACCCCTACCAAACGATTGCCACACCTCTTTCTTAAGATGTGCAAACCTGGCATCTCCAACAGTCAAAATCGACGATGAAGCAAAGAGCCAAGTTACTACAACAATGAAAGAGTCTTCATTCCTATAGAGGCAATGGTCAAAGGCTACACGTTTACAAGATTTTTCAAAATTCTGGCCTGGTTCCTTTTTTTATGCAGTTTTTAGTTTCGCAGTTGCCAATCAATCCGCAAAAATTTCCTGCTATACGGTAACTAAAGGTGCACATGCACAGTGACATCACTGGATCAGGTTTCACTGTCGTCTTCCCACAAACTGTTAGCTACCTAAAATTCCACCTACCATTTATTAATTGTTTGCTAGCCAAAACATTTGTTGGGTTCCGCAATCAGAGGTCAAGGTCTAGTCAGTCAAGTGGAAGGCACACCACATTCCCAGGAAAACGTGTGCTTGTATTTCACATGATGTAGGTAGGTTTCAACTAACTCAATTAGGAATCACTCAAGTAGAAGGGCTACAAAATTCTCAGAAAACATAAAGGTAGCTAACCTGAACCCTTTGTGGTTTTTGGATTGTAACAAGTTAACCCTTTAACAACTGATGACGAGTGTACTCGTCATGCAAATTTGACCGCATGTTATAAAAGTTGGCGCAATCCGTTTTGAAGATAGGTTCTGCGCTAGCAGAAAGGGTGGGACAGGGGGAGGTGGGTGGGGTCACCCAAAGGGTGACAGTGCATGGCAGCTGTCTTGGCTGGCTGTAGAAAAGTCTTGGTCGGCACTGGCTTGGCCATTTCTCTCCTTTTTGACACAAACAGGCGTAGAAACCGCTCCTCTGCCTTTGTAGGGGCTCCATTTTTGGCACTGTAGATAGTTTTGAGTCAGGAGAAGCGTTCACTGGTTGGAGAGCCCTGACCATTGTGAGCTTGCTAATGAGTGGGCGTGGCAGAGGTCATGAACCTCGAGAGAATTGATGGAAGAACCCTTAGCTCAAGTTTCCAGTGCTAGCTCGAAGCAGAAGTGGAAATACGGGTCATACAAGTTATCAATAGCTTCAGAAAGACTTTTAGAAAATGGAACTCAGTGTATAATGGATTAACAGATGAAGAACCTTGCAACTTGATTCTTCCAGTAATCTCACTGTTAGTTGTGTGTAGGATTCGGCTGTGGTTATAGCAATTAACCTACCCATGCAGGCCTGTCAAGACGAATCATACATGATTTCCAGAAGAGAGAGATAAGGAGGGAGGAAGAAAGAGAGGGAGGAAGAGATAACAGGAACCATGCAGGCCACAGCTACATGGTACCTCAAACGATGGTCAGATCAGCTGATCCGTCATGACTCTATCTACCCCAGTCCAAGGGAGATCTCGTCCATCTCCCTCCTTTACAAGAAGCAGCAAGTTTCTCAAGCCTGCCACCTGCTAGTTTCTGCAGACCCAACACGCTGTGGTGGGAAAGCCTGGTTACAAGGCTAATAACCTTCGTGTGTCTAGTCATAGAAGCTCAGTAGCAGTGCATGGCTTCTAAGAACCGTTTTGATGGCAGCTGAATGTGAATTAAAAGCTATAGTATTAATACATGATAGCATGGTTTGTTGTGGTATTTGGGAGCAATGATTCAGAATGTGCGGTAGAGTTTGTTTCTCTCCACAAGTCGGCAAGCACTGGAAAGGTTTCCTTCTTCCTCCATTTAGCCCAACTGGCGTTGTGAAGTAAAGTGTCTTGGACTGCGTTTAGAGAGAACTTGAGGAGATCGGGTGGGAGCTTCTGGACCGTCTTGGACCAGATCTTGGCTGCATCTTCCTTTGTAAACCTACAGACCTGGCCTTGGCACTCAAGTGACTGGGCATGTTGTAGCCTCACTGCTGTCTTCACTTTGGTCACCAATGCCTTCTTGTAACCTAATAGCTTTCAGAATGTAAGTAGAAGATGAAAGGTTCTATGGTAACCACTCCATAATTGCTTTACTTAACTATTTGACTGCTGATTGGCTAGTAATATATTTATGTACCATATAGTAGAACATTTCGCTGGTGCAAAATTTTTCTAGACCCTCCAGAAGAAATTTTCACGGTTTTTATTTTTGCAGAACGCAAGCCTTTGAAGCCACACCCCTACCCAATGATTGCCATGCCTCTTCCTTAACACGTGCAAACCTGGCACCTCCCAAGTCAGTCACAGTCAAAATCGATGTCGACGACGAAGCAAAGAGCGAAGTTACTACAACAATGACAGAGTCATCATTTCCCGTAGAGGCAATGGTCAAAGGCTACACATTCACAAGGAATTCTGGCCTGGTTCACTTTTTTGCAGTTTTTAGTTTCGCGGTTGCCGATCAATCCACGAAAATTTCCTGCTATACAGTAACTAAAGGTGCACATGCACAGTGACATCACTGGATCAGGTTTCACTGTCGTCTTCCCACAAACTGTTAGCTACCTAAAATTCCACCTACCATTTATTAATTGTTTGCTAGCCAAAAAATTTGTTTGGTTCCTCAATCAGAGGTCTAGGTCTAGTCAGTCAAGTGGAAGGCACACCACATTCCCAGAAAAACGTGTGCTTGTATTTCACATGATGTAGGTAGGTTTCAACTGTGAGGATATAGCAATTAACTCAATTAGGAATCATTGAGTACAAGGGCTACAAAATTCTCAGAAAACAATTGCTTTAAAGGTAGCTAACCTGAACTCTTTGTGGTTTTTAGAGTGTAAAAAGTTAACAGATGAAGAACTTTGTAACTTGATTCTTCCAGTAATCTTACTGTTATGTGTAGGATTCTGCTTAGTCCTGTCCCCAGACCCCACCCTCTCACGAGGAGAAACAGTCGGGTGAACCAAGTCGAATTTCTTGGGCTAGCGCACACTTTTGTGACAATGTAACGTAGCAACGATCAAAACATTTTGCGGCCAACCCACTCAAAAAAGGTACGGATACTCGAATGGAGATGAACAAATTTTATTGTTGTAAGGGAAGTGCTACGTAATAGTTACCGATCTCGCACTCTCATTGGTCATTACCACTTTTGGGTAATAAGCCCAAGAAATTCGACTTCGTTCACCAGACCGTTTCTCGCCGGGAGGCGTGCGCAGGCGGGACACGAGACTAGATTCTGCTGTGGTTATAACCTACCCATGCAGGCCTATCAAGTGAAATAAAGACAATTCATACATGATTTCCAGAAGGGGAAGATAAGGAGGGAGGAAGGGAGGAAGAGAGGGAGGGAGGAAGGGAGGAAGGGAGGAAGAGAGGGAGGGAGGAAGAGAGGGAGGAAGGGAGGGAGGAAGAGAGGGAGGAAGGGAGGGAAGAAGAAAGAGAAAGAGAGGGAGGAAGAGAGGGAGGAAGGGAGGGAAGAAGAAAGAGAAAGAGAGGGAGGAAGAGAGGGAGGGAGGAAGAGAGGGAGGAAGAAAAAGAGGGAGGGGGAATGCACAAGTGTCCTCCTGCCATTACCTGTGAGGCTGTGTGCCCTCATGCTGGCCTTGAGGTGGAGGGCCTTGAAGGCCTCAGTGAGCAGCAGCTGCTTCCGAATGGTCTTCTCCAAGGAAAGAGCTACAGTTGTGTCATACTTCAGCGTTCGCTGGGAGTCTTGGGCAGGGACCTTACGCCTGATCTGTGGAGTATGTAGGCAAAAGGAAAGGGGGTGAGGTGGGGGAGGAGGGGAGGAGGGGAGGAGGGGTATTGTGAGAAGAAGAAAGGGGGTGAGGTAGGGAAGGAGGGAAGGAGGAGTGGCACTGTGAGAAGAAGAAAGGGGGTGAGGTAGGGAAGGGGGGAAGGAGGAGGGGCACTGTGAGAAGAAGAAAGGGGGTGAGGTGGGGAAGGAGGGACGGAGGAGGGGCGGCACTGTGAGAAGAAGAAAGGAGGTGAGGTGGGGAAGGAGGGAAGGAGGAGGGGCGGCACTGTGAGAAGAAGAAAGGGGGTGAGGTGGGGAAGGGGGGAAGGGGAGGGGTACTGTGAGAAGAAGAAAGGGGGTGATGTGGGGAAGGAGGGGAGTAGGAGTGGCACTGTGAGAAGAAGAAAGGGGGTGATGTGGGGAAGGAGGGGAGTAGGAGTGGCACTGTGAGAAGAAGAAAGGGGGTGATGTGGGGAAGGAGGGGAGTAGGAGTGGCACTGTGAGAAGAAGAAAGGGGGTGATGTGGGGAAACAATCTGTTATAAATCTGGGAGTAGGAGCAATGGCCAAAAAGAGGTGGCTGCCTACAGTGACCACTATTATAGGCAGGTTTCCTAACCATCTTCCCCCACAGACACACACAGCACTACAGCCTCATGCTGACCTTTCTGCAGGCTTGTCGGAGATCATTGTTGAAGCTCTCCAGTTCTTTCACCTGAGCCACAAACTGGTCACCTTCCTGCAGTTACCAGGAGACCCCGTGGCACATTCACATACCAGGAGGAGAAAGGAAGAAATGCACAATGCACATACATCTACATATCTGGGAAAGTCTATGGTAAATAAAAACTAACAGTGGACCTCAAACTAGCTCAGTAATCTAATAGTGGACCTCATTAAACTAGCTCAGTAATCTAACAGTGGACCTCATTAAACTAGCTCAGTAATCTAACAGTGGACCTCATTAAACTAAGCTAGTTGCTATGTAATGGACTCACAGGTGCCAGTCCTCTCAGCCTGAGTAGCTCCATGGTTACAAAGTCACAGCCAGCACACATCACCTTCACCTCATCCAGCAACTGCTCTGAGCGACCGCCAGCAACAAAGGGCTCATAAACCAGGCGGGACTGGAGCAGGTTCTGAGAGGAGATAGTCGGTCAGTACAAGTTGTGTGGTCTTTTAAGCTGTTGAGGCGGAAACAACTGAATATGTTGACCCCACATATGTTTAGACATGTGCCTGAAATGAAGTCACCTTGCTGATCTGGGCCTACGGGTACCATTAGAGAGTTCTACTGTTTTCTTACCTCAAAATGGCTGATCGCTTTCTCCACTCCATGAAGTGGTACACTTTCATCAAGCTGGAAGAGAAATAACATGGCAATCACACAAACATGACACGCACACACACACACACACACACACACACACACACACACACACACACACACACACACACACACACACACACACACACACACACACACACACACATATCTCTCTCTCTCTCTCACACACACACACACACACACACACACACACACACACTCACACACACACACACACACACCTTCTCTTTCTTCAACAGTTCAATCAGAACATCGAGGGATCTCTCATGGAGGGAAAGATCATCCCTAAGTCCACCCATCTGCCGATACAGCTGTACATCACACTCACCCAGGATCCTGGGGTAGGTAGGAAGGAGAGAGAGGGGAGAGGAGAGGTGATGGGATGGGGGAGGAAGGAGAGAGAGGGGAGAGGTGATGGGAGGGGGGAGGAAGAGGAAGAGGGGAGAGGTGATGGGAGGGGGTTAGAGAGGGGAGAGGAGAGGTGATGGGAGGGGATTAGAGAGGGGAGAGGAGATGGGAGGGGAGAGGTGATGGGAGGGGGGAAGTGATGGGAGGGGAGAGGAAGAGGGGAGAGGTGATGGAAGAGGGGAGAGGTGATGGGAGGGGGGAAGTGATGGGAGGGGGGAAGTGATGGGAGGGGGGAGGTGATGGGAGGAAGAGTAAAAGGGAGAGGGTGTGAGAAGTAGAGAAAAGATAAAGTGGTCTTTGGATGTGCTCTAATACGGAGGGCACTATACCTGTTGGCTTTGCTGATGAAAAGCTGGAGTGTGGCCAGTTTGTAGATGAGGAAGGTGGTGAAGGCAAGCTGGTCAGCCTGTGGGCCACTGACATTGCTCAGGGAGCCCAGAGCCTCATCAAGCTTGCGCTGCAGTATAGGATGGGAGAGAAGGGGGTAAGTAATAAACTGTTGATACTAGGAATACGCATGCGCAGAGTATGCCTCGCGCAGAAGAATATCCGGAAATATGCAAGTAGATATCCGTTGTAACCACGTGTAGCGTGTAGGTGCTAGGTGCTGGAGACGAGATAGAGCGATGAAGATGGCAAAGCGGTCGTCTGAAGAATTTCAGGAAGTGAGCGTAGTGTCATGCGAGTATCTGTCAGACTCTTTCTCCTTTGCCTTACTCTCTTCCGATGCAGTGTCCCTTTGTTTCCGTCTTCGCTCTCTAGCACGATCACGCTTTGACTGCTTCTGCTCCTTTTCGGCTCTCGGACGATCTTTTTCACACGTCGATCGCCTCCTGCTCCCACCAGTACCATGTGGCCCCTGCTCCGTTTCGGATCTCACACGCGCACGATCTTTCGATCGCCTCCTGGTCGGACCAGTACCACGTGGCTAGTAGTCTGGGGACGAGACCACAGAAACCGCGCCCACATAATCAAAGTGTGACGGATATACATATATATATATATATGTACATACATACAAACGCAAGCTGACTACGCTGACGCTCGGCAATAACCTGTTATCTCAGGCTCGCCCCAATAACAGGTAATTACATAACCACAACAGAAGCCTTGTGAAGCCAGATGGTGTGGTATTATGACTGCATACACAGCCATGTACCTGGAAAGCCAGATGGTGTGGTATTATGACTGCATACACAGCCATGTACCAGATGGTGTGGTATTATGACTGCATACACAGCCATGTACCAGATGGTGTGGTATTATGACTGCATACACAGCCATGTACCTGGGAAGCCAGATGGTGTGGTATTATGACTGCATACACAGCCATGTACCTGGGAAGTCAGATGGTGTGGTATTATGACTGCATACACAGCCATGTACCTGGGAAGTCAGATGGTGTGGTATTATGACTGCATACACAGCCATGTACCAGATGGTGTGGTATTATGACTGCATACACAGCCATGTACCTAGGAAACTGATTGGAATGGACACTGCTGACTCCCTTTTTGATGAATATCTGGAATGTACAAGTTCACCAATTAGACTAGCTATAGAGAGGGTTCTGTTTTGGTCATTGGAAGTGATTCAGTCAATAAGCTCCTGGTATAATTGACAATATTCTTGGTTGTGGTGAGTCAGCAGTCTCGATTCCAATGAAATAGTGCTACGTTACACAAGTGTTGCTTGCTAGCCCATGAAATAGCACAACATCGTCAAGATAAAATCAAGACTGCTGACTCGGCATTACCAAGAAAGTGCTCAACAGTCACTAGACTCTTTTCCTCGGGCTCGAGACTATTTCTACCCAAGACTGCCACTCTCATTGTCACGTGTACGTAGCAGCTGTGCAGGTTTCTAACCTGTTGTTTCAGTTGGTCGATGACAAGCTCTGCCTTGAAGATTAGTCGAGGGAGGAGCATCAACACCAGCAGTGCATCATAGTCACCTAGGGGGGTGGGGCAGAGGAAGTCATGTGACCCCAGCTCAGGATCACATGAACTCACATGACCAAGTCCCACAATCAAGGCATTAGCTTTAAGGCTACTGGTACACCTTTATACCAAAAGCACTTTAGAGATAATTATAACTACAATGTGCAACCATTCAGCATCTCATTTCTTCATGTGTGGCAGTCCCGGATAGAAATCGAATATAATTCCGTCGTGTATTTCAAGCGCATCACCAAGTTTGATGCGCTATAGCGCTGAGCTTCTGCTAAGGGCGGGGCTCATACGCGACTTGTAAACACATCAAACTTGTATAGCGCGTCAAACTTGGTGATGCGCTCAAAATATGCGACGGAATGATATTCGATTTCTATTCTGCCACATGTGTAATCATTTCTAAACACATCTGTATGATAAAAGGTTGCTGTGTTCTCGTGTCATGTGACAGTCACTCACATGGTCTTCTTACCTCCACCGATGAGGAAGGAGTTGGGCATGAAGGACTTGAGGTAGTTGATTTGCTCAGAAGCCTGCTGAGCATCAAACTTGCGGAGCTCAAATTCAACAGTCTACGAAAGAAGAACAGGGAAAGTAAAGGAAGGTTCAGTTGTATAGATGGTTTCAAACGACAGGGCCAATCACTTCTGGAGGGCAACCACGTGACCAAGAGGCAGCAGTACAGCCAACCGTCTGCTTGCTAGAAGTTTCTTCTTGTATCTCTCACTTGGCACGTAGCTGCATAGCACGCAGACTCCTCTGTTGCCATCCGGAAGTGAATATTTAGTATACTAAGGCACACCTCATGAAAACTATCTATAGCCTTGTTTCCAGGCCACTCCCAGACTTTACTACGTGGTACGTGGGACAAAATCTAAATCTGGAAGCAGACATCCAATGAATGATGGTATGAAGAGAGAAAGCAGACTGGGAATGAGGTTACATCCAATGAATGATGGTATGAAGAGAGAAAGCAGACTGGGAATGAGGCTACAGTCAATGAATGATGGTATGAAGAGAGAAAGCAGACTGGGAATGAGGCTACATCCAATGAATGATGGTATGAAGAGAGAAAGCAGACTGGGAATGAGGCTACAGTCAATGAATGATGGTATGAAGAGAGAAAGCAGACTGGGAATGAGGCTACATCCAATGAATGATGGTATGAAGACAGAAAGCAGACTGGCTACTTGGTCTCCCTCACCCTGGAGTGTGCCTTGATGGTAGAGGACTTGAGCTGCACATTCAGGTTCATGACAGGAGAGGCTGATCCTCCAATACTCTCCCTTGACTCTCCTCCCCTCTGCTGGCTCTCTCCCCTCTCCCTCAGTTCCAAGATGTCTGCCTGGAGGTGTCGCACAAGCTCACGAAACTTCTCAATGGTCTGCTCCTGGTCAACGATCACCTCCTGAGCAGCATCCAGCTTGCGCTCCGTCTACACAGAACAAGCAGGGTGATGCACAATGTCGGACTGTGAACAAGCTCCAACATCCCCCAGCCCCTCTCTCCACTCTTCCTCCATTTATCGCTCCTTCCATTTAATGTTCCCTCTCTCTCACCCTCCTTTTCTTTTTCCCTCCTTTATCAATCCCTTTCCCCCAGCCTCCAATTATCCCTCTCTCTGTCATTCTCTCTCCACCTGTCCTCCACCTTCTTTTATCTCTCTTTCACTATTTCTCGCATTGTCCTTCACTCTCTCACTTTTGTCACTTCCTTCTTCCCTCCACTCCTACTAAGGCTAGATGAAACTGTTTTGAACAGGAGGTGCCTTCTTGGTCAGCACTGGCTGCTGCACTAACTAAGTCTGACGCCAGTCTCGAACCCAGACCCCCCTTCAACCCTCCAAGAGGAAAGGGGTTCTATGGAGGAGGGTCTGGGTACGAGACTAGTCTGACGCATGTGTACTCAGGCACTATTTGATAACTGTTCTCCGATCCCTCTCCTCACCTGTCTGACAGAGTTCAAGCCCATGTCAACCTCCTCCCTGAGATCATGCTCCACCTCCATTCTGAGCTCCTCCTGTTCCTCACTCAGGTCACGCAGTGCCTCCTGAGGAGGGAGGGAGGAAGGGAGAAATTGAAGGAAAGAGGGGGGAGGAAGGGAGGGAAGGAGGAGGGAGGGAGAAAGGGAGAAATGAAGGGAAGAGGGAGGAAGGAAAGAGGGATGGTGTGGGTGTATGTGACAGTCTCGGGGTTCATCTATCATGGTGTAGAAATCCTTACCAGGTCAGTGACAGTCTCGCCCAACTGTTCAATCTTCTCCTCTAGTTCAAGGTTCTTGTCTGTTAGTTTCTCCACCATCTCCTCTGCACCCAGGGCGGCATCCACCTGGTATGGAGGTTTTGAGTAGAAGGAAGAGGGCAATTTAACCTCTCTCACACACACACACACACACACACACACACACACACACACACACACACACACACACACACACACACACACACACACACACACACACACACACACACACACACACACACACACACACACACACACACACACACACACACACACACACACACACACACACACACACACACACACACACATGCAAGCACACCTACCTGTTCTTTCAACTCATCAATGATAGTCTCCGACTCCTACATAAGAACAAAGTTTTTAGAACCAACACAAAACAGGTAGTGATGTGCAGATAGTATTATTGACCCTGACTAATATCAAAAGTTCTTGGCACCCACAACTTCAAGGAAAATGTATAGTACGGCTGATGTAATTGTCCATGCAACCCTAACTACAGGGGTTTCCTCTCAGACACACTCTCGCACCCACACCTGAATGTCTTGCTCGAGCTTTTCCTTCTGTTCCCGGAGGTGATTGGTCTCAGCCGACATCCTCTCCAGGTCCTTCACCACACGCTGGTGTTCAAACTTGTCCTGGGCTGACAGGTCCCGCAGCCTGGAAGAAGGGAGACACTGCACACTTAAACACTGAAAGCACATACCACAGTCAACACTGAAAGCACATACCACAGTCATTTTAGCAGTGCCTTCATATGCCTGCTGCTCTGTAAATTACATTATACTATATCTCAGTATATTGCAGTATATCTCAGTATATTGCAGTATATCTCGGTATATTGCAGTATATCTCAGTATATTGCAGTATATCTCGGTATATCTCGGTATATTGCAGTATATTGCAGTATATTGCAGTATATTACAGCATATCTTAGTATAACATAGTATACCTGACCAGTGCCTCCTTGAGTCTGTTGTTCTGCTGCTCCAACTGCTTGAACTGTGCGCTGGCAGCAGCACCCTCCATGCCAGACTCACTTATCTCTTGTTTGATGATCTCGAGGTCAATGGTGAGCTCCTCCACCTTCTCCTTGAGAGCCTCACTCTCAGCCTGGAGACTCTCACACTGTGTGTGGGTGTTGTGTGTGTGTGTGTGTGTGTGTGTGTGTGTGTGTGTATGTATGTTGGGAAGGTAGAGACAATTCACTTCATGTAACTAAGCGAGACATTAAATACACTGAATGAGATCCCCCCTCCCTTCCCTCCCTCCTCCCTCTCCCATTGCCTATCCCACCCACCCTCTCTTCAGCCATCTCCTTGTCCAAGGTGGCCATTTCCACCGTGTCCGACAACTCTCTCAACTCCTCTTCCGCCTTCTCCTTGGCAAGCATAGCCTCGCGGCACTCCTATAACACCATGGTGTGTGTGTGTGAGTATGTGAGTGTGTGCATGTGGGTGGGGGGGGGTGCCACTTATAATGACAGCAAAAGCCCACCCAACAGTTCTCAGGCAGCTAGAACAAAAGAACCCTCTTACATGTACAAGTCACCCTCAACACGCATAGGGCTTGGCGCAAGTTGTTAAAGCACTCAACCTTGGACTAAAAGTCCCAGGTTCAAGTCCCGTGGGTTGCGGTCCCAGGTAAAGTAATGCATTACCCTCCTCCCCTCGGGCCGCTCCTGGAGTTGAAAGGCTTGAAGGTTAACCTTTGCCTCTTTTACTCACAAGCAATCATGGCTGAAACGGGCATTAAGTACAAATGTAGGATGTGTGTAACTGACCTTCTTCGCTGTCTTCAGCAGCTGTGACAGTTCTGTCTGAGACTCACTCCACCTCTGCTTATACTCCATCATCTGTTAGCGTGGGTTGATGGGATCAAGGGTGTAAGGAGGGAGAGGGGGGCATACGGTGGGTAGGAGAAGAGGATTTCAGCTAGGGGATAACACTAAATTCTGCCATGACACATCCAGCACTCAGAACACCCAACCTTACCATTGGAGAATTTTACCACCAAATTGTCAACAGAGCTTCTCAGGAGATGTAAGGCAATACACAAAATTTTTTGCGGGGGAAAATTTTTTGGGCAAAAACGCAAAAGCTTGCTGCACAAAATCTTGAGGTTTTCATTTTCATGATTTGTGGTTCTGTCCCGCATACTAAAATGTACGTACATACTTCTTTTTGGTTTTACAAATACAAGGTTACCAATGCGAAATTTTCAACATAATTATACGATAGAATGGTAATGAACTACCTGCCCAGACAACTTCGTGGGGATGTCCCTGATAAAATTCAATAAACGATGACCCCACTAACTAGATTGTTCAGGTTTAGACTTTACTTGCAAGCTATAGATCAGCAAGACATACACACACTGTGTACGCACCTGTTGTAGTTGTGCCCGGTACTTCTCAAGCTCCTTGATTCGTGTTTTGTCCTCTGCTCTCTTCTGCTGGAGAAGAGTCAACCGTTCCTGAAGATCTGTCACCTCATCAGAGACCTGAGCTGGCTGCTTTCAGAGGGGAAAGGATAGGAGAAGGAAGGGAAGAGAGAGGGAGGGGAAGGGGAGGGCACAAAGTAAGGGGCGGTGGAGGAGGAAGGGAGGGGCACAAAGTAAGGGGCGATGGAAGGAGAGAAGGGGAGGGGGAAGGAGAGGGGAAGAAGGGGTTATGTGAATGAATCCAGACAAGAGTTCTCTTCATCCAGATTAGTTTATCAATCAATTAATCAATTTATCAATCAATCAATCAATCAATTAATCAACCAATTCATAATGTACATCTCACCTGGGATTCAAAGGTCGTTGTTACAGCTGCCACAATGTTTGTGGTTTTTGTTCACCAGTAGCATGCTAGAAGATAGACAGCACAACTAGTTTACAGCTAGCTGATTATCAATGTAGCCCATTTCTAGACCTGTTTCCAGGATTTCTCACTGTCAGTTTTGATCGCTTACATTATGCTAAAACTGAGGGGAGAAGGCGTGGGAAATTTTATCAAATGTGATTCAATGTTTTCCACCCACCCACCCACCCTCCCTCCCTCCCTCCCTCCCTCCCTCCCTCCCTCCCTCCCTCCCTCCCTCCCTCCCTCCCTCCCTCCCTCCCTCCCTCCCTCCCTCCACCCACCCACCCTCCCTCCCTCCCTCCCTCCCTCCCTCCTCTCCTGCCTCTCTCTCTCTCTACCTTTGCTGTGGGTGGAGATCCTCCCAGCCTGGGAGACCTCTTTCCCGCTAGGGATCTCTTCCCACTGGAGGAGGGTCGCTTCAGATGTGAGGAAGTGCCAGGAAAAGAGGCAGTAGGGATGTTGGAGGGGGCAGGAATGCGAGACTGTGAGGGACTCTTGCTGGCAACCAGCTACAGCAGAGGGAAGAGGGAGAAATAGAAGAAGAAAGAAAGGGAGAAGAAAAAGAGAGGGAAGGAAGAGAGAGGGGGGGAGAGGGGAGGAGAGAGAGGAGGAGAGAGGGGAGGAGAGAGGGGAGGAGAGAGGGAAGGAGAGAGAGGAGGAGAGAGGGGAGGAGAGAGGGGAGGAGAGAGGGGAGGAGAGAGGGGAGGAGAGAGAGGAGGAGAGAGGGAAGGAGACGAGGGTGAGGGGAGAGGGAAGAGAGAGAGGAGGAGAGAGGGGAGGAGAGAGGGAGGAGAGAGAGGAGGAGAGAGGGAGGAGAGAGAGAGGAGAGAGGAGAGAGAGGAGGAGAGAGGGGAGGAGAGAGGGGAGGAGAGAGAGAGAGAGAGGGGAGGAGAGAGAAGAGGAGAGAGGGAAGGAGAGAGAGGAGGAGAGAGGGAAGGAGAGAGAGGAGGAGAGAGGGGAGGAGAGCGGGGGAGGAGGAAAGTGGAAAATAGTTCAGGTTACCTGTCTAACAAGAACATGCACATGTATTTGACGTAGAGCAGTCTCACCTGTAGTTGATTCTGTCGTACAAACAGCCCACAGTTCTCAGGGCAGGTAAAGTAGACCTTTCCTTTCACGGTGCCATTGTTCTTCCCACTTGCCTCCCCCAACTCCACCCCGACCCACTTGCCTGGGGCAAATGACGTCATGCCAACATACCTGGTGCCAGAGATTAGACATTGGGTCAAGAGTGCATAAGAAAGGGAGAAGCTCTTACCAGAAGCCTTTCCTAAACATGTATATTCAATAACTCTGCAAGGGGTGGTCGCTCCCATGTAAGTGCTATAATACTGTATGCCAGGGAAAATTTTACTTTGCAAAAATTTGTATTTGCATGTGAACTTTTACACGTGGCATAACACAGAACTGCAGAACTACTTTCAGATGGTCCAGGTAGAAACCTACCAGCACCGTGAGGCCCACTTGCTACACAAGTCAACTATTACTGCTACCAACTTTGAGATGAAGCACACAACTCCAAAGAGAGGCCAGTACGAAAATTGACGCAAGAATTGCTGGTTAGCTACGCAGGCTAGCTCCTTGTTGAGACTGACGTCCCTACTGTTTTGAAAAGTGTTGTATGATTTGTATCCTCGCACCTGTAAACAAACAGGCTGTTTTTCAGTTGACTCTCGACACTGCAGGATATAGCGGGCTGGGGGAGTGGCAAACTCACTGGTGGGGGTGTTATCTAATAATAGTCTTCCATGAAAAATTTCATTCGCAAACATTTTTTGTCCCTCAAAAGTTTCCTGATAGTATGCAACGACCTAAATTATGGCTGTAACCATGTGACTGCATTGCTAAGCCGCAAGAGGACTGTCACTTTGAATCACTGTACACATTGGAAGGATATGGAGCAGTCACGCCTACTTTCTTGGTATATGAGGCCAGCTGCAAACGCAAGTACCTAATGAGAGTGTCCACCCGTGTTCACTGTGACTCTTTACTGAACAAGTACCATAACACGGCACTAAACTGTAAACACGAGTTGAAGTCCCTCCTCCCTTACCTGATGATGCCCTCCAACCCTTTCTCCTTCACAACCACCCTGGCTCCAACTTTAAAAGCCCGATCTTCAGAATCAGCCATTTTTTCTCTTAGACACAGTGGAATGGAATCATTGCTCTATTGCAACAGTTCCGTTCCGCCTGACATGGAACGACGACACTAGAGAAGGCGGCCGCCGCGCACACGGCCGACACGCGCTCACGGCCGACACGCGCTCACGGCCGACACGCGCTCACGGCCGACACGCGTACGCGCGCACGGCCGACACGCGCTCACGGCCGACACGCGCTCACGGCCGACACGCGCGCACGGTCGACACGCGCGCACGGCCGACACGCGCGCACGGCCGACACGCGCGCACGGCCGACACGCGCGCGCACGGCCGACACGCGCGCACGGCCGACACGCGCGCACGGCCGACACGCGCATTTCTACAAAGCTGGACAGCATTAGAATGGAAGTTGGCTCTGGTTTGCTGGACAATACAATCACATCAAAATAACAAAATGTTCTATTATTTCTTGTCTTCACTGGCATCTCGAGCCTCGCCCTCAGTAGCATCACGAGCTTCACCCTCAGTTGTACTATCAGCAGATTTGCCACCCGATTCCCGCTCCTCTGCCATCTGAGAGGGAGGGGAGAGGAAAGAGAGAAGGAAGGGAGGGAGGGAGTGGGGGAGAGAGGGAATGAAGGAGGATGGTAGAAAAGTTAGGAGCTAGTACAAACCTTCAGGCTCCATTTTGCATTCTGCACTCCAAGGTCCAAGCATAAGTTTCACTGACCTTTTTGTATGCCATTTCAAAGAGCTTGAGAGAGGCTTTCTGCATTTCTCCCGTAGCCTTGCCAATGGACTCGGCAGATTCATTGTCCCTGTTAGCCAAAACATCACGCACTTTCTGGATCTCTTCCTTCAGCTTTGTGACCTAGGAGAGAGAGGGAGAGAGAGGGAGAGAGAGGGAGAAAGAGGGAGAGGGGGAGAGAGGGAGAAATAGGGAGGGTGAGAGAGGGAGAAAGAGGGAGAGGGAGAGAGAGGGAGAGAAAGGGAGATAGAGAGAAGGAGAGAGAGGGGGAGAGGGAGGGAGAAAGAGTGGGGGGGACAAAGGGAAAAAGAGAGAGGAGAGGTAGAAAGAGATGGGAGTATAAATATGTCCACAAATGCATTTTAGCTATCTGTCACCGATATACCTCATCTGGTGGCAGCTGATCCTTGAATTCTTCCATCTTTGACTCCACATCATGGATAATGCTCTCAGCACTGTTGATGGCCTCCACAACCTCCTTCCTCTTCTTGTCCTCCTCAGCGTACCGTTCTGATTCCTTCACCATGTTCTCAATCTCGTCCTTGGACAGGCCACCACTTGACTGGATCACAACTGGGATAAGGAGGGGAGGGAGGAGAGAGGAGAAGGGGGAGGGAAGAGGAGAGGGAGGAGACGTCAAGAACAACCCCTAATGCCCTGACTCCTCCTCTCCCGACCACTGTATACACTCACTCTGCTGCTCTTTTCCGGTGCCCTTATCCTTTGCAGAGACATTTACGATGCCGTTAGCATCAATGTCGAAAGTCACCTCTACTTGAGGCACACCACGGGGAGCCGGGGGCATACCAACCTGTCAGGAGTGGAGGCATAAAAAACAGTGCAGTTACTGTCTCCATTCTGCAAATGTCCAAAGAGGAGGGTGGACTTATTGTCATGGAGTGGTATGTTGTATGTGTAATAATTCACACACAAAGAGGATGTCCCTATAATTAAGTCATCACATTCCCAGTCCATACAACACGGAATAGAGTGGAGTCACCAACACACAAAGAGGATGTCCCTATAATTAAGTCATCACATTCCCAGTCCATACAACATGGAATAGAGTGAAGTCACCAACACACAAAGAGGATGTCCCTACCAGTTGGAATCTCCCAAGGACCTTGTTGTCCTTGGCCATCTCCCTCTCACCCTGGCACACCACAATCTCCACAGATGTCTGGCCATCAGCTGCTGTGGAGAAGATCTGCACAAGGCAAGGAGAAGGGCATGACTTTGAACTAAAAATACTTCTCCCACTGTTCTCCTTTTCCCGCCCTCTCCTCTCTACTCTTTATCAAAGTCTCCCTCCCCTCTCCCCTCTCCCCCCCTCCCCCCTCCCCCCTCACTCCCTCATGCATACCTGGCTCTTCTTAGTGGGTATGGTGGTATTTTTGTTGATCAATCGTGTGAACACACCCCCCAGTGTCTCGATGCCGAGGGAGAGCGGAGTCACATCCAGCAACAAAACATCTGTCACATCACCTGAACAATGAAGAAGAGGGTGCAGCGTGTATTTCAGGTAGCTTCTCTCTCACACGCACGCACGCACGCATGCACATACACACCTGCAAGGACGCCACCCTGTATAGCAGCTCCGATAGCAACAGCCTCATCTGGATTCACAGCACGACTAGGAACACGACCGAAAGTATTCTTCACCATCTCTTGGACCTACAAAACAATACATAAGTGAAAGGAGGAAGAAAGAAACAGTAAAATAGACACGCAAGATGGACTCTGGCAAGATAGACAGATGAAAACAAACAAGCATGACAGACAGAGAGAGAAAACAGACAGTAAAAGATAGGGAAAGACAGGAACAGGCAGCCAAACAGACAGATTGTCAGACAGAAAGACAGATGGACAGATATATGACGGCACCTTTGGCATTCTGGTCATCCCTCCAACCAGCAAGACGTCGCTAATGTCACTCTTCCCAACATCTGCATCCTTCAGTGCCTTCTCACAGGGGACAACAGTCCTGCCCACAAGGTCGGATACGAGGGACTCGAACTTTGACCTTGTAAGCTGCAAGTTCATGTGTTTGGGTCCTGATGCATCCATTGTCAGGAAAGGAAGGTTGATGTCCGTCTGTAAGGAGGTGTGGGGTGAGAGGGGGAGGAGGGGAGTAGAGTGATATGCTGGAAGGTGACAGCAGCACACAGCAGCATTTATACACATATCCAGTCCCACTCTGAGATCAATCCTATCAGTCTAGGAATGGAACTAACTACGGTTTACCTGCATCGAAGAAGACAGTTCAATTTTAGCTTTCTCTGCTGCTTCCCTCACTCTTTGAATGGCCATGTTGTCCTTGGAGACATCAATACCTTGCTGTGCACAAAAACACAAAATATGAACGAAAAAAGAGGAACTAACATAACACAACACAAACAATGCTTTTAGCCCCTAGAGGGATTTGACCTCTGGTTTACGACCAGTGCTCTAACTACAGAGCTACCAAGGCTCACACATTTCAGTTACCATGGTGAAGCAGTAGATTACTTACATCTCTCTTGAATTCCTTCACTAAGTAGTTGACTAGGGCATTATCAAAGTCCTCTCCACCAAGAAACGTATCGCCATTAGTTGATTTTACCTTTGGAGTGAGTGAAGAGGGGAGGAGAAAAGTGAGTGGGAGGGAAGGGTAATGGAATGGTTGAGGAAAGGGGAGGGAGGGGGTAAGTAAGTGGAACGGTCGGGTGTATGGACAGGTGTAACTTACTTCAAATACTCCCTTCTGAATTTCAAGAATGGAAATGTCGAATGTACCGCCTCCCAAGTCATACACTGCGATGCTACAGAAAACAGCGACACAATATCAAATACACAGCACAAACAACTCAACGTGCACACACACACACAGACCAGCCTGTCCCTCCCCTTCTCCTCACATCTTATCCTCTCCCCTGTCCAGCCCAAATGAAAGCGCTGCAGCCGTTGGTTCATTGATCACCCTCAACACATTCAGTCCGGCTATCTGCCCAGCATCCTTCGTAGCCTGCGTCAAGACACCATCAATAGATTACATGTCATTTATGGAGAACTTCACAGTAACTACTGATGGTTTAGTTTATGATGTCATCATGATGTCATCAGGTCATTATCAGTGATGTCATTATTAAGATGTCATACAGTGTCACTGTGACATTCAATGATGTCCTTAACATACTGTCTACCACTGGCATACCTGTCTTTGTGAGTCATTGAAGTACGCTGGTACTGTCACAACTGCATTCTTTATCGGCTGCCCAAGGTAGCTCTCTGAGACAAATTCAGAATGTCAATAGTCACAAAATTACTGACGCGTTATAAAGACATAACCTAACCCACCAGCTGTCTCCTTCATTTTCATAAGTACAAATGCTCCAATTTGACTCGGAGAATACATCTTCCCATCATGAGCAGCCTTCACCCACGCATCTCCATTGGTAGCCCTCACAATCTCAAATGGAACCATCGCCCTAGGAAGAGAAGACAAAATGCACAAACAAATAAACATGGTAATTCCATTTTCTGTCCATCACTCTTTTGTGCAGCAGTGTAGAATCCAACAATGGTACCAAGCTACCAATCTAGTAGCCTCGTTCCCAGGCCTCCCCCGTTTTTTTTTTTTTGTTCTTCGGTTTGCGTTCAGTATAATACAGGGAAGCGGAAGAGCGGTGAAAAACGGGGGAGGCCTAGGCTACCAATCTAGTGCAGGGGGCATGAAAATATAGCCTACAATGTTCTTGAGTGAGCCTTGGAGCACCATCTGGTGTCTTGGGCATGAGTCATGGTTAGACTATGCCACATGCATGGTCTCAATGTGAGATTATGCCGCATGCGTGGTCTCAATGCGAGACTATGCCGCATGCGTGGTCTCAATGCGAGACTATGCCGCATGCGTGGTCTCAATGCGAGACTATGCCGCATGCATGGTCTCAATGCGAGACTATGCCGCATGCATGGTCTCAATGCGAGACTATGCTGCATTCATGGTCTCAACGTAAGACTGTGCCGCATGCGTGGTCTCAACTATGCCGCATGCATGGTCTTAATGTAAGACTATGCCGCATGCATGGTTAAGTACTACCTATAGACTATGCCAAGATGCTTTCGCCAAGAGATAAACAAACAACAATATCAGACTAGTATGGGTGCTTTGTTTGTTTGTTTGTTTGTTGTGGTGCTTGTACATTTGTGTAAACAAACAACAATATCAGACTAGTATGGGTGCTTTGTTTGTTTGTTTGTTGTGGTGCTTGTACATTTGTGTAAACAAACAACAATATCAGACTAGTATGGGTGCTTTGTTTGTTTGTTTGTTGTGGTGCTTGTACATTTGTGTAAACAAACAACAATATCAGACTAGTATATGGGTGCTTTGTTTGTTTGTTTGTTGTGGTGCTTGTACATATGTGTCATTTCCACAAATGATTCATGCAGATAGTTCATACCCATACGACATGGAAAAATAGATAAACTTACGCTGCATATGAAGAGGAGGCGAATTAATGGACTTACATTTCCTTTTTGACCTCAGAGTCGTCAAAGCGTCTTCCAATCATACGTTTTGTAGCATGGAAAGTGTTCCTCGAGTTTGTAACAGCCTGAAAGAAGGTAAAAGGAGCAGGGATGTTTCTTTGAATACAATGTGACTTTCAATGAGTACATTAGTTCAAAGAAAAAGTGGCCTACACACACATGCACATTCACAGAATAAGCTGAAAACTAATGGATGATCAAGATGTCGTGTGCTCAGGTTTGTATATTGCTAGCTTCATGTCAAAGGGATAAAAGTAATAACATTCTTAGTGGCATCATCCCTGTCCTCATTAACTGAACTCCTAGACCCTCCTTGAGTCTCAGTTAAGAGTGAAGAACAGCCTGTTACCATGGTGATGATTACCATAAAGATAAAAAGTGTGGTTTCACTTCAACACACTTTGGATAGGTGCTACACTGGGCATCTCTGTTCAGTTATGTGCTCAGAAAGATTTCCTCACCTCCTGCCAGTTATACTGACCTGTCTCTTGGCAAGCACTCCCACGAGCCTCTCCCCATCTTTGGTGAAGGCGACCACAGAGGGGGTGGTTCTCGACCCCTCAGCATTTTCAATCACTTTAGGATTCTTGCCCTCCATCACCGCCACACATGAGTTGGTGGTCCCAAGGTCAATCCCAATTACTGTCCCCTTCACCTCCGAACTGTGTGGAAGAACAGAGGAAAGAGCATTAAGTACTCGAACTCAGCCACTGAGTTGCCGAGTGACTCGGTAGCTCAGTTGGTTAGAGCATGGCAGGCCATTTGCCAGGTCGCAGGTTCGAGTCCCTCCCTGAGTCACTGTCTTTTTTTCCCCTCTTTATTTCTCCTCTTTATTTCTCACCTTTCTTTCTCTCTGACTTTGACTTAGGCTAAGGTCTGACTGTCAGGTCTGGAGCATGTTAAAAATCTGAGCCTGCGCCTCGTGCTTTACGCTCACCGCCCCCCACCCCCACCCATCCCAACACAAGTAGCTGTATGTGAATTGATGATGCATATGGTGCAGCAGTTATGTCGAGACAAGCAGGTTTCATGTGGGACTAAAGAGGGCTTTTGTCCTCCTCCCCTCTCTCCCACCCAATCCTGCATAAACAATCCATTACAGTTGCATAGCAATTCACAAATTGACCACTACCACTCATGGTGTTGGCAGGCAATGTACTAACAGTGATTATGTTATCTCTTGCTTTTTGACCCCCCCCCCCCCAGTGTACACCATACAATCAAGCATTCTTACAATACTCACATAAAATATGTACAAGGATGGTTTTTGAGGGTTCCATCCCTACACGCGCTTGTTTTTGTTCAAAACTTTTTTTGTGTATGTACAAGGATTCCCACATTTGTACAGTAAGTTTTGAACAGTTATACACTGTGCAAAAGGTTAATGATGTCATCTATAATTCCTGTATTGCATCACCCCCATCCTCACCTCCCCACAGACTGTAATACTACTCCTACTCCAAGACACTACAAGCACACCTGTAATGGCGGGCCCATGTTCCTCCTCCCCCCAGGGTAGTTACATCCAGCTGAGACAGTTGCAGTCTCCACTGCAGTTGTAGGAGATACGCAAAACTCATTTACCATGCAGGCTGTCACTAGCTATACCCCAGACATGTAGCCTCATTCCCAGGCCCGTTTGAACGGATCTGGGAACGAGGTTACCCAGACATGCTGTTAGCGACAGAATGTTAACATACTTATGCTATATTGCATTCATATACAGCCGAACCCTAACCCACACATAAATAAGTGTATAGCTTATGGATTGTAGCATTTTATGGATTGTAGCATTCTGCTGTTAACAGATACACCCCCCCCCCCCCCCCAAGACCCTCTGCAAAAAAAAGGACATTCTGGGAAAGAGCAACAAGTAAATCCCATCTGCTGCATCAGAGAAATTAACATGCTCGACCATGCAAGAATCGTCAGTTGACTCAAGTGCAAGATTTGTACTGCACACTCAAGCAAGGTCATTAACACAACACAGAGAACAGCAGGGCTTATCAACTGCTCTGCGTCATCATCACAAATCTATAATTTACAGACTTGTTGCCTGCTGATTCCAGGATAAGCAGCCTTAGAGAAGCTTCTCCGCAGCACTGTTGCGCTACACTGTCGCCACAGCCCGCCTCTCCAAGCCCTAGGACACGACAACATCTCAGCAGTCTGATGCAAAAGATTGGAGAGTCACAACGAGAATCGTCTGAGGTCAAACAAGCCACGTGTATTGTGATGCAATAAATCTGCGCACGCGCAGAAACCTCTGAAATAGCCAAGTCCAACTGCAATCAGATGTACATACCTATCTCATAGCCAAATGGCAATTAAGCGTCCTATACTTCCAACAGCGGACCTTTCACCTTTAGAGAAGTAGATTCTTTAACGGTAAGGACTCGATGTAGCGTTTCCTTGCCTGTATTTGCACACAACTGCATGGCGATTGCGTCAATTTGCGGTCACAAAGAAGGCCACATCTCACATGAAAATCTAATAACATTATACTTGCCAGCTGTAATTGTATGGTGCATGCTGGAAGTATTTCTGTATGTGTTATGTAATACTAGTGTAGTGTGTTGTAGTGTGACTCTTGATCGCACACAATATAAGGCATAATTTCAGGGTCGGTGACTCAAGCATCAAGCATCATGCAAGTGCATAATGTGCAGTTGATATGCTGACTTGTGTTGAGATATGGACATTCACAAGACGTTCTGGCTCAAGTTGAAGTCCGAGACTGACAAACCCATGCATGTTGTCTTCTGGTGTCATATCCACAAAACTTAGAGCTCCTTGAAGCTAGGTTTGAGCTTAGTCTTAGCTATATAAGCAGCAAAATATGTTGTATGTGTGAGCACAATAGGTCAGATGATCAGGAATAGATGTGAAACATACAGGCATATGTTGCATGAGCCTACTCGTTCCCAGACTCAACACACAGTGTCTGATCTTAGGCTGTAAGAGGCATCTTGACTTACGTCTAGCTGTCTAGCTAGGACTCTCCTACTTTATACTTAACCTCGACTAACCATTCTCATAGATGCCACTCTTATTCAGATATCATGCTGTTCATCACATCAAGGTAAGTTCTAACAATCATGCATGTGCTAATTACATAACTAATGACCTTTAAACCTTACCGTGAACAATATACTTACTCAAGTCACTGTCTAGTCTCATGCTCAGCCTGCGTGTGCCTCCCAGAGGGTGGGGTCTGGGGATGCGACTGTCCATAACATAGGCTAGCAAATAGCCATGTGTATCTGCACATGCACAGTTGTAACCTTTATTCTTCACCAGTTTTTGTCAGAAAAGCTAGACTCCTCATGGGGTGTACCCCCATTCGAGCTACCCTCACGAGGACATGAAGTGGCGCTTTGATCCACCCACGCAAGATGCTACAATAATTCCTCATGAGGAAAAGTTTCTGTCTGGCTTCATGGCTTGTTGCACGTTATTGAGTTTCCAAGTGGTTACCATGCAAATGCGCACTGCCGTTGTTTGCAAACTCAACCTGGTGGGGCAGATGACCACATCATAGGAAGACTACTAAAAACCTAACTATGAAATCATTACTATAGTAACTAAGGCAATGCTGACATCATCTCCATATATGTACATGCATTTGTCAGCTGAGCTGTCTTGGACTGTATAACTACGTGTATATGGGCTTCACACAAGCTCTAGCTGTTATTCTTGCTGTTACAGTATAGCTAGTGAAGATGTTTCTTCAGAGCAAGAATGATCATGTGGTTCTCTTGGGGCTTGCTGGATTGCTGCTCTGCCTGATGCAGGGGGTAAGTTCACCCACCATTTGTCAGTAATGTCAAGGTGGGCATGGTTGTAGTTTCATGGGATACTGCATGGTGTGCTAACATGAGAAAAAAGCTTGTAGCCATGCGTCTTCTACTCATAATTTACAAGTAGTTGTTGTTATAGGCTTGCTCTTTTAATGTGAGGAGCCAGTAGCCATGTTTATGCCATGCTGAGGCTGCTTTAGAGGAACAGCTTAGTGAGGCTTGCAAGAGGAGTATGTGCATGAAGGTGTATAGGACTGTATCATGCAAGGACTGACTTTACAGATAATGCAGACTTGAATAAACGTATGAGCAACACTCACAACAGGAAGGATAAATAGTCAGCTGTTAGTTAGTCTCGTACCCAGACCCGATTTTTTGAGCGGGGCCTGGGGACGAGGCTAGGTGTCACCTGAATCCTTGGGCTTGCGGAAGTGTTGAAGCCTTCTAATTGTTAGTAAGTATTTGTTCTTGCTTCAGCGTTATTCCAATAAACGCTGCTCTGTGATTTGATTGGCCGCTCCAAGCTTCTGGAGCTAGCCCAAGGATTTGGACTTGTGACACCAGACCCCTTCTCTTCGCGTGAGCTGGGTGGGGTCTGGGCACGAGACTAGCTATTGGTGATCTACTGAGCTTGAGTAGGACATGGATACTTAGTTATATCTGTATGAATGTATACACTACAAAAATTAAATTGTATTTATTTAGCCTCGTACCCCATTTTTCTGGAGGGGAGGAGCCTCGGTACGAGGCTAGTAAATTGTTTGTTACTACAAAAATGTGTGACTCTGCTAATTCGAAGAATGCTGTGGTTGTAATAATACTAAGTGGAGGGGCTGGTGATAATTACTCAAACATCAGCTGCCTTTCAGCACTGTATTCTTTGTCATGCAAGTATAGTAACCAAGTAATTTGCTGAAACAACGTTTTTGTTTTGAAGTGTCTCATCACATTTTGTAAGGAGGTATAGCTAATGGCTGTTGTAATGTAACCTGCTCAGCAGGAATGACCTGATTGTACCATGAATTTAAGAATTACGGTAACACATTCTCGTACGTATAGGATCAAGGTTCACATTCCTTCTGTGATCATAATATCTATAGCCTCATTAGCTAATTCCCAGGGTGCATCCCAGTATATGCAATTCGGTGGGATGGTGGACTGAGAACAGCACAGCAGCTGCAGTCACTGTGATCTGTAACTGACATTCTCATGAACTGTGTTTCATACTTGTTTGCCAGGTTCCATGTGTAGGAGCTCGCTTCACCTTTGAACTTGATCTCCGGTCGTCGTCAACGACTGGGTCATGTGATAATATATTTGATCCCGCTTGTGAGACATACCTCCGCTTCTGTCTGCGAAGGTCTACAAGTGGTCAGTCTCGCAACATTGATGACTGCCCCTTGGGGAGCCATGGTAGAGTTGATGAAAACAATCTTCCCTTTACAGTCTTCATCTCTTCTGACAGTGTGTGGCCGGTGAGCATCATGTGTAATATTAGCATGTGTCAATAAGGTTTGTACCAGCAGGAGGGCAGCATATTCCCAACTGAATCCCACAAATCTCCTGCAGCATTTGTGGCCACTCTTTCTGGAAACAACCGGTTTGGTATGATACAGTATGATATCGTAGAAGGTCATTGCTATGTTGATCTAAATGTGTATTAATATAGTTATTGGAGCATAACAGTTCCAATGCTATGTCAAATGCTCCAATAACTATACAGTGGAACCTCTCTAGTACAGACACCATTGGGACCAAGATAATTGTCCTGATTAGTGAGGTGTCCTTATTTCAGGGGGAGAATAATATGTATTTATATAAAGTTGGGACTCAGTCAAGTGTCCTGATTAACCAGGTGTCCTTATTTCAGGGGTGTCCTTTAAGAGAGGTTCCACTGTATAGACGTTTGGTATGGTGACAAGTGATCATCAGTAGGCACCACACTGGCATGGCAACTACATATTCAATGTTTTGCAGCACTGTTCTAAGCTATCCAGGTCAGTGCCCAGCAGACAGACTTGTGGACCTGTGGGGATTGTGGGGATGTATATAGTGCCTGACATGCTGCAATACAAACAAAAACAGATTGGCTGTGATGTCCCTATTGCAGGAGATTTTAGATTATCACACATAATTGTTTATTTTTCTTGTAGGGTTACTTTCAGCTGTATATCAAGGCACTGGACAGTACCCCCATCATCCCAGATGGTGAACTGGACTTTATATTTATTAACAGCATGTTGCAGCCCCTCCAAGGCTATTCTAACCTTACAACAGTCACTGGAGACAATAGAAGGGTAACTGTCACTCTGAGATATCGAGTGCGGTGCCAGGATGGCTACTATGGGCAGGATTGCAACTCAGCCTGTGGAGCTAACCAACACTGTTACTCCAATGGAACTAGGGAGTGTGTCAGTGGCTGGCAGAGTCCCAACACTAGCTGTAACACACGTGAGTCCCATGTTGGTATCCTGTGTTTTTTAGATGGCCGGATCTCTGCCCATGGTTGGAAGACAAATTAGAAAACTGTTTCACGGATGCTTTTATAGTCATTGGTAAACATTTGACCAAACATGGAAGAGTGTTCACAACTGATGAAAGTCTGACTGATGCAGTTTGTTAACATGCTAGTAAATCAATGATCCATCAAAACAACAAAATGACTGTATAAATGTATACAACTTATATGGGTCAAATTTTCAGCTGCATGGCTAATGAAAACACTGCCTGTTTCCCTCCAGCGATATGTAGGACAGGTTGTCATCTAATTGGAGGGAACTGCTCCACTCCATTTCAGTGTGAGTGCAACGAAGGCTGGAGAGGAGACTTGTGTGATCAGTGCATCCCAGCAGCTGGATGCTGTGAGTTGAGCGTTTAATACAGTGGATACAGTGGTGGTATGATAGAGTAGGCATTCTCCCAAATGGAGATATGTTATGCACCCCCACAGTGAAGGGATCAAGAGCTAAGTAACTGTTGCATTGCTAGGTTTGATATTAATCACTGTTTTACCTTTTTTGGTTGTTGTTTTTTTTCTCAGCTGAAATTGGGGGATTTTGTGAAGTTCCGGGACAGTGCTTGTGTCGTGAAGGCTTTGGGCCCCAAGGAGTGTGCAATGAGTGTAAGATGTGTTCACATGTAGCCAGTAGTCTTGTACCCAAACCTCCACTCCACCTTTCATTGCTTACTTGGCTGGTGTAAAAAGCTATACACAACCATGGTGCAGTGTATATTGACTACAGTGTATGTGTATTACCTGTGTACAAATGTACTACACACATGTACATGCACATATGTACAAATACACAATCATATGTAGACAACACATGTATGATATAATGTAGACATTCATGTAGCAGAGGCAAAGATTGTTTATGTAGTGTTTGGTAGAATCGATGTAGTTCTACTGGGAATGTGCACATGTTTCAGATCTGCTAAAGGAGGTCAACAACAGGCCTCAAAATTTGATTTCTTCTCTCACAATTGACTGCAGCAACCAGTGCAGAAGCCAATGCCTGTATGTCATCTCCCTGTGCCAATGGAGGCACATGCACCCCTGATCCAGACTCGGGAAGCTACACCTGTCACTGTCCTCCTGGGTACACTGAACCAAGCTGTGACACCAACATTGATGAGTGCATGGAAGCCTCTTGTCCTGAAAACAGCACTTGTAAAGATGGGGTCAACACGTTCATGTGTGTGTGCAGTGCTGGCTACGAAGGACCCAACTGTACCAAGACTGCCAGCAATAGTCGAGGTTTGCTAACATTGTAGTTTAAGCATATTATATTTTAGTATAAGCATATTATATTTTAGTGTAAGCATATTATGTTTTAGTGTAAGCATATTATATTTTAGCATATTATATTTTAGTGTAAGCATATTATATTTGAATTAGTGGCCAATTGGAAGCTAAAGCTGAAATGGAGGGAAACGAAGAAGCAATAGGCTAGTGGTAAAGTGGAAACAAAACATATCACCAACATTTGCTAGTAAAGTTTTAGTAGTCAAGACTCAACAATGTGGGCTGTATCCCATATCTTGGGTCTTGCACAGCATTTTTACATCAGCAGTTGGCATCATTTGTACATTGACATGGTACAGGTGTTTTGGGCATGCATATGCACATGCTACTGTTGGACATGCACATGTTTCCCTTATGCACTCCTACTTACATATCAAGATAACTTATATTTAAGCCTCTTTCTTACAATTAAACTTCTTGTTTACAATTTTGTGTGCTTTAGATGTTCGAGCTCCCAGTCCTGCTGTCATTGCTGGCATCATTGTGGGGTGCCTGGTAGTGCTTCTCATCATCCTGTCTGTCTCTGTGATCCTCCTACTATTCCTGGTGATAAGAAAGAGAAGACATAACAAACTGACCAATTCAGGTATATATGAAGCATTTCTAAATGCACACAGTTTGTATGGCTACCAGAGTCGGTCTGTTGCTTAGCAACCAAAAACTTGGAGCTTAAGTAGCTAGCGCTATAATGAGCATAGGTGATGATGATGTAGGGTGTTAAGTAACTAATAGTTTGTTAACTCGACGGGCTGTAAACAATCCTTGACCTGCATGGGCTTTCTTTCACAGTTCTTATCATGTTACAAAAAGTACCCCAGTGTTTACCTTACTCATAGGTATTGTTCACTGAAAGTTTTACTTTTCAAGTGTAAGTATACACAAGCTGTAACAAAAGACCCCCTTTTGTTGAATGCCTACATGTTTCAACAACTCGTGCAACAGTAACAGTTGTAAAAATTGAGGCTCGTTTGGGTTTTGAACTAAAGATTCATTTGCCCATCGAAGAGAATAATCCTCAAACACTGTACACAATTAACGACTTGTATATTTCTCTTTCTTTGAACTGTAGCAAGTCCCTCAGAGAGTGCAAACTTTTATTCCAACACTGCAGGCTCTAATTCTCCTAAGAGCTATGAACTGACAGCTGCAGCAACAACACCCACCAGTGACGATGGTAACCATTTAGAAGCACTGGTTACTAATCCCTTATATGGTGATCCCACAAACCCTACACAGCTCAGTGATTCAGCTGTCATCTCCACAAATGTTCCTCAAACATCGCTGTCTCCCGGTACTCTCCACAAGGTAGACAACCCACTCTATGGCGACCCGACAGAGAAGCCAACAGACATTTATAGTGAACCCACAATCATACAATATGGTGGATCAGCTAACCAAACTGAGCCCTATGCATACACAAGAATGGAGAACAAGGGTAGTTGCCATGGCAACACTGGCACCCAGAATGTGAACCAGTACGACTATGCCACAACAACAGGTAGGTTATTCCAAGTATTGTAAGAAGTCACCCCCCCTCCCCCCAAATTATGATACTTTCATTTTGCTGTGCAAAGTAATCTGTTTCACCTTCAAAGACTCTTTAATTTTGGTTCCAACATTGTGCATAAGTAAAGACTTTCCACACCCAAAAGGAGAGGGTCTAGTGACATTTGCTGATTCCTCGGGCTTCATTAACGTTGATTGCTTTTTGTCAATTTTGGTGAGAAATTTCCAACTGCCAATCACATTGCAGAAGCACAAGCTGTAGTTGCAACACCGGAAAGCTTTGGCTACTTCAGCACAATGACACAGCACGTATAAATTGCAAACTATGAATTTTAAATGAAGCCCAAGTAATCAGTTGAATGTCACCAGGCCCTCTCCTTTCGAGTGGGGTTTGGGAGCGAGACTAGGGACAAGTGTGCATTTTGTGCAAAATTAGTTATGATTATATGATTGCACTTTGTGGGCATAAATTCAGAGAAGGAAAGTATCGAGGACATGATTCTACTTCCTTAAAATCCTTATAAGGCATCTTGCATTATCAGAGGAATACTGAGGTCACACCAGTCTTGCCAACCATTTATGATGATGTTATATGCCTTATTAGTGGCGTTCTTGTACATCTGGTTACAACTTACAAGAGCACTAGCCGTGTCATCCAAACTCTGCTATGGGTCACACAGTTGTTGCCTAGCCTCATAGCATACTTAGTCTCACAGTTTGGCCAGCCATACAGACTCACTATAAGAGTCTGGCTGGCCTGCATGTGAGATAAGAGTCTGGCTGGCCTGCATGTGAGAGACTACCTCTTTTCCAGACTGCATACTGTATAGGCAACCAAAAACTGGACAGTAGAGGAGGCCTGAGACTTAAAATTAGTGCTAAAAATCAATGTATGATTTGTAGAAAGTATGCCATATTTCTGACTGCTTGATGTTCACAGGTGAGACAAGTCCCAGCAGCACAGTTCCATACCACCCCTACCACACTCTTCAGCACATCAAGGAGACACCGCCACCAGTTAGGATGTCAAAGAGAGAGGGAGCAGGGTACGAAGCCCTCCAGAACTAGCAAATCATTCATCACACCATCACGTCATATACTCTCACTTCACCATCTTTTTAGGAGAAATTTTAGTTTTCAAAAAAAGCAATATGCATGCATGATCAGCACATCCATTGTTGCACCTCACTTTTATATTTCATGGAGAGTAGTAATTGAATTAATATAAACAAATATATATACCACAGTATAATAATATTGCAGCTGCAGCGTAAACAGTTGCAAAATAATAAATAAACCAATGAAACCATTGAAGAGATGAGAATATAAAACTGGACTGGTTGGATCTCAAGTTCTGCACGTTCTTCCGGCTCTCTCTAGTCCCTCATCACTCAACAAGTATGCTGGCAGGTATGAACCATCCGTCTCTGTGCTACTGTCACCATCTGTTACAGTTCTGCCTGGGCGTGGGGTCAGAAGCAATGCTGGATTTGGGTGTGTATCTTTCCTTCCATCCAGTGATGTGTACCTGTGACCAAATTAAATGTGGCAACTCAACACACACATACTAGTCTCCAAAAAAAAGGACCTGAATGTAGAGGAAATTTTTTCCCCTTACCCTTGGTCATAAAGTTTGCAGTACTTAACCTCAAAGAGCTTCAAGAAGAGCCACACTTCAGAGTAGGACCAATCCTGGGTGAGATGCAGAGGAAATCATGTCTGACCAGAGAATTGTGTAGGAACAAACCACTTTTATCAAAGGAGTGTCCGCTCTAGTAGCCACATTCCTGGATTCACACACCTACATTCTCTAACTCCATACTCATCCTCAATTAGTGATCATGCCTGCTGGAATTCCTTATATGTCCTAGAAATGTTACATTTCACGGACATCAATTTTAATAACTTCTCTTCCATTTGTTGACAGAATTATGAAATTTGTTATTGTGTGTAGGCTATTACTAGTGAACTAAAGTCCTTCTCACTGGCCTAAATGATGCTGCTTACAAGCTCCTGTATTGTAGTATGGGTATACTCACCAATATGCAGTTGATTCTCATGTAGTCAGGCCAGCCCTTTTCAGTGTCAGTAGGAGCAAAGGCCTCTAAATCCTCTGTGGGTAGAAAATTACAGCAATGAAATACACTGCTCCATGCAAGCCAAGATCCTTATTCCAACCATCAAAACGTGTACCTACTCACAGCTTACTTTTCAACTTGCTAACATTGGGGGAAAGTCCTGCATTGCTACACCTACTACATATGAAAAAGGCCCCAGGAGCCAAGATATGAGCGTTACTGGCCTGATCACATGCACAAATTATACCAAAGACG
The DNA here is from genome assembly GCA_949130485.1 of Agelas oroides. Classification (NCBI taxonomy): domain Eukaryota; kingdom Metazoa; phylum Porifera; class Demospongiae; order Agelasida; family Agelasidae; genus Agelas; species Agelas oroides. Next base: position 2,002,813 of record OX422200.1, read on the forward strand.
AAGATTGACACACTGCAACGCAAAATCACCCTCAGTGTACTTTTTAGCTGGGCACATGCAGACATCTTATAAGGGTGATGTTTAGCTAGACTTGAAAGTTGACAAATTGAATTATAGTCTCTACTTATTGTGAGTGTTACAAACTTGAGTGAGGGTCCGTGTGTCTGGTGCCCATGAAAATGGCCTTCACTTCCGAATGGTTTCTCTTCAACACTGACAGTGCCTCCTGGATGGTACCAGGAATACGAATGACTTCCAAATCATATCTGCAAGAAAAAGTAAACTTTTACGAGGTGAAGTACTTCTACCATCAGGCAAAGAAGAGACTTTGTAGATGTAGCTGCATATTTTGTAAAACCCCATTAATCTCTAAACACCAGCAGACGTATGTTCTATTGCTGCATGATAAGCACTGACTAGACGTGGTTTGTAAATTTCAATAAGATGGCATACACCACCTGGCAAAATGGCAATACCTGTTCATGGTACATTACCTCAGAATGGACATTTTAGAAGTGAACCTTGGTACTACAGTATTGAGAATGAATTAAATCACCACTTTGACTAATCTTGAAGCAGCCCGGATCACTTTACGACCTTGCATGGTTGTAAGGTAATCTGGGCTGCTTCACTAGGTTTTAGCTTCCTTTAGTGTAAAATGTCTCATCAGGATGTCTGCAACCAGGGTAACTATTGTGTCAAACAACTAATTTCTTGTTTCACATACCTTGTTATTGACTGCCCTACAAACTCTTCAACTTCTGGAAACGGGTCATCGCTCATCACATACAATGCTTTCAGTTTTGATTCTCCTCGTCTGCAGACAACGTAAACATTGTGTGGATGAGGTAGATGTGATAGCAACTGTTAGTGATAGTAGACCCACCTTTTGAGTATCGAGTGCAAGAGATATAACATCACAGTACAGTCCTTCCCACCATTGAAGGCAACACACAGCTCACCAAGACTGACGAGAAAGAAAGAACAAGTTAATGGACTATACGTCCTAACAAGAAAAAACTACCAAGAAGTGTTAATATACTAGAGATGATCATGGGGTGAGTGTGAGTAAGCGCCTTGTAATTTCATGTACTTGTTATGTAATTTCTCATGTGCAGTCAACTTAATCACATTTTATTCATAACATTCAGACATATGTTGGTAAACCACCAGAGAATACTCGCAGGGTGAGGCTCATTCATGCTCACTCCACCCTACATTCCTCCATCGATATACTTCATCTACTTAACCCTCTACCTGTACTGCTGCAATGCCTTCTCCATGATCTGGATGGAGTCGTAGATCTTCTGGCAGAGGTGGGTGGGAACCAGAGAGGACTTGTTTACAGTCAGGCTTTGGAAAAACCAGGACAGCGATTGCCTACAGAAGGTTGATAACAGGAGTCAGTAAATTATCTTGAGCTATAGCGTTTGTAGTCTCGTTCCCAGACCTACGAAGTGTGATAAGTAGGTCTGTAAAGGTGTGATGAGTAAAGCTAAGCACCAGTACACACAAGGTAATTGGCCAATGAACTATTCACCAGACCCTCCTCCCTTCTTACTGGGGGTCTTGCTGAGGATCTGGGAACAAGACCATAGCGTTTGTTTAACCTGTCAATAAGTGGTAACATCATCAATCCACTGGGATCTAGATTGGGGGTCGACCTACCTGAGACCAAGGGAAGTGGAAGATGTGGTATTGTCCTCCTCATCATAGTTGCTTGTTGCAGACATCATTACAGCTATGGTATGTGAAATATGCCGGCAAAGGTCATCAAAGGTCATAAAAGGTCATCACATGATAGCAAAGGTCATCAAAGGTCATAAAAGGTCATCACATGATAGCAAAGGTCATCAAAGGGTCAGTAAACAAGTTAATTGTTACCTGTTGGTAGACACAGAATGACTCTGGTATATGCCTATGCATAGATTGAAAAGGATACATATATATTATTTGATGGGTGAGAGGGCAATATGGCTGGATATTGCACGAGTGTGCGGTCGTATTTTCACGAGCCGCAGGCGAGTGAAAATACAGCACAAGAGTGCAATATCCAGCCATATTGCCCTCTCACCCATCAAATAATAGATTTATTATATACTACTGTGATTTAACAGCACCTAGAAGATAGACAGCTACTGCGCATGCGCAGTACAAAGGTCGCTGCTGCGTGCATATTTAATGAGCTTCAGGCTGCTGGCCTGTTTCTAGCTTTGGACGCCACCAGCACGCGTACCGATCCCTCTACCAGTGGAAGAAAGTACCGTAAGTCAGTAAATAATTCCGTTTTCATCCGTAATGAAAGCTTATTCGTTGTTTCAGCAGCGGCTACGAGTGCATTCCAATTAAAGCACACGCCGCGGTTGCTACGCAGCATATGCCCTGAGGGCTATGAAATACGGACTATCGAATATGGGAAAATATTTGTCATGTTGCTCTATGGGAAATACTATTGGCGCGTATACTAGGTATATAATAAAAAACGTTATACCCTTCTCATAACTTCAAATAACCATAATGTTATCTTTCTTGGTCAAACTTCTGCATACCTTCTCAACCAGATCCTTGTTATCTGATTCCAATGTCACCTTCACCAGGTAGCGATGGCTGTGCAAGAAGAAACACCACCTCTATTGGTGACTTTCCGGATAATGTACCATCCCAGTCTAACACCCCCTCCCACTCCCTCCACACACACACGCTTTCCTTCAACCTACTCTTATTCCACCTCTATTTCTCCCTACCGTTCTACTTCTCCTTGCTTACTCTTTCCCTTCCCCTTCTCCATCATCCTTCCCCCCCCTTTCCTCACCTGGGGTTACTATCTGGGTAGGACCCCACCTGCACACTGGGGTATTCTCTCTGGACCTGAGAGAGTGGACAGGCTAGTACATCCTCATCACAACTGAAGAATATCTCTTTCAGGAAGAACCTAATTGTACCCTTACTGTAGAGATCCTGAAAGTGTGCGTGTGAATGTGGTGGGGGAAAGGAAGGAGGGAAGAGGAGAAGAAAGGAAGAAGAGAACAAAGGGATGAAGAAGAAGAGAGAAAGAAGAGGGGGAAGGACATAGTACATCAATGATACGATGAAAGCCTTCCTAATTTCTCCTACTTTGTTGTTCTGGAAAGCCTTCTTCGTTAGTGAAGGTACACCAGGGTAGCAGTGCACATTGTGAACAGCCATAAGAAAGCAAGATAAAGTGTTGCTAGGAGACATCTTCAAATACACTCTTGTTGACTTGGGAACCTGCAGGAAACCAAATATAAAGTAGAGGGTCACATGGTGTCTGCCAATGGCCCAAGTTTAACAAGACCATAAACCAACAACGTAACCATGGTGACATACAATGGCCAACTTTCTCCAGGGATTAGAGGAGTCATCTTTCTTCTCATCTCCAAAAAGAGCCTTCAGGATGTCAGGATGAGGGAGACACTCCTCCCCAAATGCTTTGCCAACAGCTGCAGAGAGGGGTCATACAAACAGTCTATTTCACAAACAGTTTACAGGTTGTTACAACTACGAGGAAGGGGGGAAAATGATGCGCAAATGGAAGCATAGAATAAAATCTAAAGTGCAGCCACTAGCCTCAAACGCTGCCTTTGTGGCCAGCAGCTGCTTGCACACTTCAGTGTGTACAGGGCTCTACCGCTTGCACTCTGCACATGTCTCCACCTAATATAAGCACTGAACTGTTCTTTCAATATTTATATCCCTTTCTTCTAGGCAATCAGTTATTCAGTACCTTCAAGGGTTACATCATCGTGGGTTGGCCCCACCCCTCCGGTGGTCAGTACAAAGTCGTAGGACGGCGCAAACCTCCTCACTTCTTCCACAATGCTCTCCAAGTTGTCAGCTACTACCACAACCTGGGAACACATGGTGAGTACAAGTTGTGTGTTTAGGTAAAGTGTGGCTCAGTTGAACTGAAGCTGCATGCACGACAACTTCTGAAGCAATAAACATGCATAACTCAGTTAGTTTGAGGGTAGGGATGTTTAGGACACTATTTGCTGCAGATTAGTTTCTCATCCCCCGCCCGCATGTTTTTTGGGGACCTGCTTCACTGGCCATTATTGTATATTTTATTGATCTTGCGCTCTTTACGTGTCGATGCTGCTGATTTACATGTTGATTTGCTACTCAGTGCACTACAAACAGCTAAAAAATGTCTCCCTCCCAAAGATATCGGAGCGCTTACCCCCAGACATTACTTCCTTCACATGGAGCGTGGCCTCGCAAGTCCAGGAGTCAAACTTTTTTGCGATTGGCGAATGATGGTATAATGGTAATGGCCACCCGCCCACAAGAACTTTAGAGAAAGTTCCTGATGAGAAACTAAATAGTGGCCTTACATTCAAACATAATATGGAGTCTCACATTGGCGAGACCCTTCCTAATATGGCGAGATGCATATTAGTTTCTCATCAGGAACTTTCTCTAAAGTTCTTGCGGCCATTCTACAAACAATTAGGTATGTAGTACATGTTCAGTAAACGAGCGATGTTGATCTGTGGCAAAAAAAATCTGTCTATAGACCTTATACAATTGATGTCATCACCTCATATACCAAACATGAAACGGATGGTGGACGGAAATCTGGATACTACACCGCCATTTTGAGTGGCAAAAATGACCACAATCTATGGAGCTTAAGTACAGCGGAGCAGTTTGCGACCTCCTTTCTCACCAGTGCAGGAAGTGATTTTACATTTACACCAAGAATGCAGAAGGTCTCAACAGGACCTAACGCTCACCGAAGCGAATAAGCTTACCTGCATGCCTCGTTGACGCAGTGAGCTCCCAAAGTGCTTTGCTGTACTTAAGCTCCATAGACCGCGGTCTTCCTTGCCACTTAAAATGGCAGTGTAGTATCCGGATTTCTATCCACTATCCGTTTCACGTTTGGCATTGCATAAGGTCTATAGGAGTTACCAGCCTTGCTCCCAGGCTCACACGGAGCTCTCCATTGCTACTGTACTGCAAGTAATGGAGGAGGCCTGGAACAAGGCTAACGGTTTACACATGTATGGCTAATCACCTTACAAACTTTGACTCCCAGTAGCCATAGCTGGTGACAGAGATAGTGGGAGTTTACATCCTGAACATGACCTTTCAGAATCTCGTCTCCTATTACTGCAAGGAAGAGAACAGAGGGGATAGGGGGGTGAGGACAGGGAGATTATAAACTGTTCTGAAAGAAAGCTCGTTTCCAGACTGAATAGTAACAACTGGAAGTAACACACTACAGTTTATCCCGTTGGTTTGGTCTTTACTTTTGTCATACAAGTCACAAGTGCAGTGCCCTTGCATGCCTTGGCCATAGATAATAACATAATAACGTCGGGTATCTATGCCTTGCCATACTCTCTGACCTCTGACAGGATCGGCCCAAAGATAAAGAAGGAGATTAGGAACTTACTGATGATTCCGGCTGTCAGTCCTCGGCATTTCCCATCCATACTCCCGCTTTAGCTTTGCCAGTTTGCCTGAGTACAGTGAGTTGGTTAGCGGACGAGGTCCGGAAGTAGTTTGGTTCCCGGATGCAGACTCTTCCTGTATGGGCGGGGCGCGGCTAGCCTAGGGTCTCGCCCCGCCCATACAGGAAGAGTCTGGGAGCCACGCGCACGTTGAGCTGATGAGGAGGCGTGTCTCGTCTGGAAAGGTGGGCGTGTACACAAGTACGCAATCGCAGCGCATGGTAGATCCAGTACACCTCCTAAGCATCGGGTTTCTCATGTTTCTTGGCGAGAAATATCAGACCAAGTCTAACTAGCGTGAGCTCTGCAACAAAATATTAATTAATCCGCTGTTTTATTGCAATTCCGTGTTTATAAACAATTTTGTTTACCATTTGTTTACCTGTGTTTATTGTTTACTCTGCCACACCCCCATAACAACGAAACCTTAGGTAACTGTCGTCTACATTCTTCTTCCTCCTTCTATGCTGCCACTAGTTGTTAGTTGTACCATGGATGTGTCACACTTCACGGCCAAGGAGCGGAAGGAGTCCAGAAAACAGCTGTTGAAGAAGATAGATACCTACAACAAGCATGCCAAGGAGGCCAGGAAGGCTAAAAGACCCTCCTTCCCTATCACCAGTCCATCTAAGGTAAATGGGACGGGTAACTCTAGGGTCATTGATGCTAGTACAAACTTCTGCCAGCCCCTCCCCCTTTGAGAGAGCTACAGGCAGCCCCTCCCCCTTTGAGAGAGCTGGGAGTCTGGCTCATCTGACTCAGCCTGGTTAGGTTTTATGGAAATGAGTCTGGGTACGAAGGTAGGTAAGTAACCCAAATCACCTCCCCTCTGGTTCACATCCATGCAGGACTTGTTGTTCAGGGGGGTACTTAAGGTGACCTACGACCGGGGTTATGCACTGCAGACCAAGTCTGTCCTTGTCGAGAGCAACACCACAGCAGCAGAGGTAGTGGAACAGCTATCTGAGGCCCTTGGGCTGAGGGGAACCCCCTTGGATTACGCCCTTGAAGAACGCAATGTCATGACTGGAGGTAAGTGTTGCTTCATCAAATTGTGTGGACAAGGAAACAAGTATGCCTTTCTGCAATATGCTGTCCATCTCCACATCCTTCTCACCACCCTCCTTCTCTCCTCTCTTCCTCACATACTTCCTTCTCCTCTATCTGCCCAACCACACCTTTCTCTTTTTATCTCTCCAGAAATCCACCTCCTTGGCAGCAAGGACACTCCTCTTCACCTCCAGCTGAACTATGGCCCCCACCGCTCCTACATGGAACTACGGCTGGTCCAGATCAGAGACACACGTGCTGCTCCCATGCTCACCACTGTCTCTAAGACCAGTTTCCGTAGACACAAGAGGAATGGTGGAAGTGGCTCTGATGAGAGTGTTTCTGGTGGAAGCAGTCCGAATGTGATACCAAAGGATGAAGGTGTGCGTGTGTGTGTGTGTGTGTGCGTGCGTGCGTGCGTGCGTGCGTGCGTGCGTGCGTGCGTGCGTGCGTGCGTGCGTGCGTGCGTGCGTGCGTGTGTTCATGTGTGATTGTGTGGGTGTGACATCATCTTTCTTTTTCAATCTTTCATCCCTCACCGTGCAGTGATTGACCATGGGATAGCCAGCGTGGAACTGGTGATGGAGGAAGCACTGCAGGACATTCCGCCCCTCGTCCATGACATTCAGGAAAGACTCAAAGGTAAGATTATTATTGACCACGCCCACTCCTGATAAGATCTGTGAGAGAATAATGCATGGTCCTTCCGATTTCCCATCCTCTCCCCTTTCATCTCACAAAATTCGTACATACACATCAACTTTACAGGTATCTCAGAATCCGTTGCAATAGATGGCAAGCCTCGGCCTGGTCTGCCAAACCGGAGACTCCTCTGGGACTTGCTCAAACCATTGGCCTCAGCTGTACGTTCTAGCCACAGCTGCAAACTTAATATGTTAATTCTTACGTATTTACTAGACTCAGCTGGATTGCATATGTTTGTGCAGAAACAACACTTTGTGCTAAGGACTCACAAAGAGTCTACAACATTTTACAAGTTTCCGTACCCTTTGCAAAGTAGCTATATACAAGCCAAGTACATGAGTACCCCACATGGGAACATGCATGAATATCATATGTGCGCACATGCAGCTTAATAAAGAAATACTTCGCAAAGCCAATCTGCAACCAATGGTTTATGCTAACCCTGACACCTCACTACCTACTGTTTTTCAGCGCAATTATAATTAATTAGCTCCATCTGCATGAACTGTAAACAGCTTTGGTCCCCACAATAATATTTTGTGTGCTTACGTACCGCTCAGTATCCCAGGTCTAGCTCTTTGAAATCATCGATTCTGTGAACGTATAACTGAAACTGTAAACAGTTTCACCATAGTAACATCACATCAAATGCACTACACATGTAACAACACAACTGCTTTATCACTACGTCATTGTTCATTGAAATTAGCGGCACAAAAAAGGTGTCATTCGTGAAGTTATTCAACGTCCTTCGTGGTTGTCAGGAAATCCTCCAGTCTTCTCAGCGTTTGTTGTATGGCATTCTGAGATATACGTACTTTCTTGATCACCTCCTGCACTTGTTTGAACTCATCCTCAAGTTTCATTTTTTCATTTGCTTTCAACAACACCTGCATAGGGTAATTTTTGATTGCATTATTAGCTGCAGCTGTACAAAGAGGCAGGCACGCACGCATGTGCACACACACACACACACACACACACACACAACGCACAACACACACACACACACACATACCTCACTCATGGCTGACAGAGCTCCTTTCTCCTCAAGTTCAAACTTCAAACTAATCATGAAAGCTGCTAATGCTGGGATGGTTTAATTCAGCTGCTTAATTGGAAAAGACAGCTGAATTAATTAAGATCCAGAACAATATATTCATGTTACAAGTAGCGTTATATCAACTACATCACATCATGCTCAACGCTGGACTGGAGACCATTTTTATGGGGTTCCCAGAGCAGTCTTCGGTTGAGAAGTGAAGAATTTGAGTAATCTGGTGCATGACTGCTCTGGGGAACCTGTGAAAGCAATCTCCACTCGTGGTAGCAGAATGCTCACATGATACGAACAGTATCAGCGTACGAAGCAGTGCATGCCTGAAGTACTGAAGTATCGATGGAATGACACAGCCAGCTAGATAATAGAACCATGATGTACGGTTGACATGTATCAAAACATTCAAGGGAACAATTTTTGCAGTGCAAATTTCTGTGTTCGTATTTGATTCTGAAAATTTGTTGCTACCTCGCAAAAATTTTTCGCTACATGCAGCAGTATACCCGCAGTATACTTGCACTATACCTTCAGTATACTGAAGTGTATTGTAAGTATAGTACCAGTTAGTCTCGCAAGCCAGACCCACTTCCGCAAGAGAACTCTATTGAAAGAGAATGGCAGCTATTATCTGAAAAACCAAAAGTGTGTGTATGCGCAGAGTATAATTGTCAACAACTTGTTGACCTTATGTGTAGCAATTAATTAAATTATGGTGCAATTAACTCCTAATTTGTGCATTGTTGGAATATTTCTAGTCTGTCTAGCCTAAGGCAACAGTATTCATAGCCATGTTTATGGCGTATGGTATGTTGACCTACTTAAGATTTGTTTGACACTAGCAGCTTCCAAGCAGACCTAAATCTCGCCTCCAGCTTATGTAACTCTTTCTTCACAAAGTACACATATAGCTTATTCATAAAATCATGCATTGAATATGTGAGTTTAAATATAGCATACTTTAGTGAAACGGCTTGCTACGTTCCACTCTGAGCCATTCAATAAGGAATTTACTTCTCACTTGTAATAAAACAGAGAACATCATGTAGACTAGTCTCGTTCCCAGACCCTTGGTACAGTACACATACTGGGGGTCTTGCTGAGGGTCTGGGAATGAGACCCAGACCCTTGGTACAGTAAACATACTGGGGTTCTTGCTGAGGGTCTGGGAATGAGACTGCATGTATACATGAACAACCAATGAACCACATCTCCCTAAAAAAAATAGGCCTTAATAGTTCATGTATACAACAACGTCAACCATGTATGTCTGAAGTATGCATGAATACTACAAATACAGTGTATAGCTAACAACAACAAACTGTACAAGGCTGAAATATATATCTTGAACATTATGCTTCAGTCCTAAACTGCGAGTGCCGCCATTTTGGTTTCTCTCTGTGTGCAGCTGGTGAAGGACGTTCGTCGGCTTGTGGACAGTGGGGAGTTCCTGGCCAACAGACACTGCTCGTCTTCCGTGTGTAAACTTGTTGCTACCCTACTCCTGGAACTCATCACTGACCACAGCAGAGAGGTATGCAAACAAACAAACAAACAAACAACAAACAAAAACAGTAAACAACAACAAGTACCATACTCGCAGTACTTAATGCTATAGCAAATCAAAAAAATGTTGAACTTTCTCATTGACAACACGGCTTTTCTCCCGTGAGGCACATACTCATACAATACAGTTCAAAGAGGAAAAAAGAAATCTGGGCTGGTCCGGGAATCGAACCCGGGACCTCTCGCACCCTAAGCGAGAATCATGCCTCTAGACCAACCAGCCACAGCTGTCTGGACCTTGTTCAATTCAATCTTTGTCATAAACACTAGCTCCAAGCCAGACACAATAGTAACCATACAAGCTGTCTGTGTTTGACATCCTAATACTTGTGGGTTTGTGCTAGAAGATACGTATATAGTTGTATGGTGCAGAACACCTTTTGGGATAAAGTAAGATGGTTACACTGGGAGGCTGTAATATGAAACTGAAAAACTTCTCTGGAGTAATTGTTTAGTAGATTGATTACTTATTAGATCCCAGATTCCCCAGTCTTATACATATCATCACATGCGCACACACACACGCACACACACACACACACACACACACACACACACACACACACACACACACACACACACACACACACACACACACACACACACACACACATCACAGCTTGTCACAGTAACCAAAGAAATGTGTGGTCTTCGCGGGGCAGCCAAGACGGACTTCTCTGCCTCTGTATCAAACTTTACGCAGCAGGTCACATACATCTCCAAACTGGTGGGGAAGTGCAACGAGTCTTTGCATGCCATGGCTCTCTCAAGCCACCTGCTGGAAGTGACCTCTCCAGATAACTTCCTGCATGGAAGACTGACGGTAGGTGAGGGAGGGAGGAGGGAAGGGAGGAGGAGGCAGAGGGTGAGGGGGGAGAGGAGGCAGAGGGTAAGAGGTGGAGAGTAAGGGGGGAGAAGAGCAAGGGGAGGAGAACAAAGGAGGAGGATGGTAAGGGGAGGAGGAGAGTAAGGGAGGAGGAGGGCAGGGAGAAGGAGGTAGAGAGGAGGCAGAGGGTAAGAGGAGGAGGAGAGTAAGGGGGGAGAAGAGCAAGGGGAGGAGAACAAAGGAGGAGGAGAGTAAGGGAGGAGGAGGGCAGGGAGAAGGAGAGCAAGGGAGGAAAGAGAGTATGGGGAGATTTTAATAGCATTGGGTATATTAGGATGTAGGCAAATGGTAGGTGGGGGTGGGTTGGGTTGAGTTGATGCCTCAGTCAGAAATGATGTACATCAAAACACTTTCACTACTTGAGAGTGTTGTCGGATGATTACACTTCTTACATTTCTGACAAGTAGCAACAGTTTACATTTGCTCCAAACCTTTCTCCTTGCAGTCTGAGTCCTACTTCACTGGTTCAGGGAGCGTCTCAGGCGTCCTCATTTTCACGGTCGTCTCTGCCTACCTTGGTCTCGTGAGGGCAGCCTACGAGGAGAAGAAAGAGTACTACGCCAGCTTAGCCACCAACATGCTGAGGAGTACACATAGGGCCTTGGAGACTGTCCAGAAGACAGACGAGTTAGTTACACTGTGTAACATTGTGTAATGCATTGTGAAACAAACTAACAACGTTATACATGCAGCAAATCATTTATTAAGTTGTGGAGTACGTACGTAGGTCCCAACATCCTACTAATTATGCCTCTCCCCTCCTATCTCTCTTTTCTCCTCCCCCCTTTCATTTTCTCCCATCTTGTCCCCCCTTCTCTTCTTGTTCTTCCTCCACCCTCCCCACTTCTCCCTTCCTTCTCCTCCTCCTCTCATCCTTCCTCCACCCTCCCCTCTTCTCCCTTCCTTCTCCTCCTCCTCTCATCCTTCCTCTGCCCTCCCCTCTTCTCCCCTCCTTCTCCTCCTCCTCTCCTTGTTCCTACACCCTCCCCTCTTCTCCCCTCCTTCTCCTCCTCCTCTCATCCTTCCTCCACCCTCCCCTCTTCTCCCCTCCTTCTCCTCCTCCTCTCATCCTTCCTCCACCCTCCCCTCTTCTCCCTTCCTTCTCCTCCTCCTCTCATCCTTCCTCCACCCTCCCCTCTTCTCCCCTCCTTCTCCTCCTCCTCTCATCCTTCCTCCACCCTCCCCTCTTCTCCCTTCCTTCTCCTCCTCCTCTCATCCTTCCTCCACCCTCCCCTCTTCTCCCCTCCTTCTCCTCCTCCTCTCCTTGTTCCTACGCCCCCAGATATGCAAAGCTACACTTGCATCCTCTGCGGAGCCGAGTGCGAGACATGGAGCACAAGCTGAAAGTCGCCATGGACAACCTTGTCAGGGGAGTCAAAGTGGCTGCCTCTTCCAGACCACCACCTGGTGAGGGAGGGAGGGAAGGAGGGCATAAGGGAGGGAGGCGAAAATTTAAGTAATCAATTTAGGAAATGTATAATAGGTGTTTATTAGAATGCATGCATGGTACATTCATCTATTACCCACCTTCCTCCTCCTTCTTCTCCATCTTGTTTCTTTCTCCTTCCCTTCTTGTCCCTGTTCCTCCCCTCTCCCCCCTCATTTCTTCACTTCCTCTCTCCTGGCCCATTTCCTCCATCTCTAATCCACTTCCATTGCTCTCCTCCTCCCTCCCCTCCACTCTCCCCTTCAGATGCAACTCCACAGCTGCTGCTCTATGGCCATGCCCTCATCATGGCCACTTTGGACTTTCTGATGGTGGCTCAGTGTGCCTCCCTCCTACACACACTGAGTCTTGCTGGGTGGGAGGTCATGCAGTTCCCCTGGGTCAAGACGTTCACAGGTTGGTCACTTTTCTGCACTTGAGACTTTTTCAGCCACTTGTGGAAGACATCTGATTGCTTGCTTCACTTCTCTTCTCTCCCCTCCTCCTCCTCGTCCTAACCCTCCTCTTCCCCAGATGCCAGTCCTGAAGGAAAGTCTGACACAACAGGTGCTCCTTCCTCATTTGCAGACCAGCTCAGTTCTGTCTCCAACTCCACTGGTAGCACAGGAGACTCCAGCCAGAAGTAAGTCGCCTCCTTTGAATTCCCTGCACACACGCACGCATGCACGCACACACACGCATGCACACACACACACACACACACACACACACATAGTCCACACCCTTCACTCAGTTCTTTGTCTCAAGTGCATCGCGTTTACTAGCAAACATCCCTAGACATTCTATTGTTCATACTTCATAGATTCTGAGGTCTAATTGCATCCTGTTTTATGTTCCTCCTCAAAGGGGTGAGAAAGTGGGAGGAGAGCGTCGTTCCCGTATCCCCACCCACCAACGTGAGAGTGGAGATGGAATGGATGCTGCAGAGCTGGCAGCCAGTGAGCAGAATGGACAACTCAACTTTGGACAACTGGGTCTGAGAGCAAGTCGACTGAAGTTACCTTATTATAGGGAGAGCCAGGAGGATGAGGAGGGGGAGAATAGTGCAGAGGAGGAGGGGGATGGAGGGAGGTGAGTTGAATGTGGCGGGGAGAGGGTTTGTTACCGGTTGCATGTTCCTCACTCACCCCATGATCCTCCTTCTTACATGCTCCCCGGCCTCTTACACATCACCAGACTGTCTGTGAAGACCCACTCTCCTCCTGTCACTCCCCTCAACTCTGACACAGAGGATGGGACTGAGAGTGCATTGGATATAGAGAGTCGAAGGTAATATATACCTGGGGTGGGGAGTGACAAGGTTATCACAAAAGCTTGTTTCAAAATATCCATTCTCCAGGAGTGGTGCTATGGGTGGTAGGATGGTGGCTGCCTCTGAGTTTGACATGGAGAGCTCCAAGTACATGGGTATCGATGCCGTCAAGAAGTTGCGGCTCCACTTCAATATCAACAAGGTCGGAGAGCTTTCCATATCTCCCTCTTTCTTTCTTTTTCCTCACCGTCTTTTCCTCTTTTGCCTTTTTCTCTTATTACATACTTTCTTCTCCCTTTCCCTACCCCACCTTATTCTCCTTTCTGTACTTCCCTCTTTTTCATTCCACTTCCTCCTCCTTTCTCTTAAACCTTTCTCCCCTCTTCCCCTCTCTTTCATCCCTTATCGTTTTTTGTTCATTGCAGGCAATTGCCCGAGGAGCAGAATCGCTGCTGCTGACAATCACTCAGAAGGTACTACCATACACATCACACAACACACACATTCATACTACAAAATGAAACAATGTTGTTAGTATGCAGATCAATGTTGACTGCTTTTTGTTGACGATGTAGATCAATGTGCTGTCAGCGTTATGCCGTGAGGGGGCCAGGGAGAAGTATGTTCCAACTGTGGAACTCATCATCGGAGCTGCAAGGCAGATCAGAGAAGAGGTGTGTGCCATATAATTAGCAAGTACAAGTGGGTGGGGCTACTGTTTTCAATTAACATGACTGATATCGGTAGCTGTGGTGGCTGCTGTAATGGTTTTATAAAATATTATTGATTTTCACAAATCTTTGTGGAAATGTTCAAGATTAAGATTCACCACTCATAAAGAAAATCAATCTATTTATGCATATGTACAAGAATTTTCAGTACTACAACAGTATTGTCCTTCTGCAGTGAAGTAATATTACATTCGTAGGCCAAAGGAGTACATTGGTGTTGTGTCTGGCTTGAAGCCACGCAGAACAAAACACAGGCATCTGTGTTTATGACAAAGACTGGGTTAAAGAGAGTTAAAACAACTGAGGCTGGTTGGTCTAGAGGCATGATTCTCGCTTTGGGTGCGAGAGGTCCCGGGTTCGATTCCCGGACCAGCCCAGATATTTTTTTTCTCTTTTTTTCCTTTAAATCACCTGTACATCCCACATCTATAGTACTGTTTTTGGTAAATATCCTTTTACTGCTGTTGCATGACTTATATACATGTATTTGTGTATGTGTATATACATGTATGACAGTGAGAACGTGAACTGGGTTTGTGTTTTTGTTTTTGTTTTCTTGACTAGTTCTGTGATACTGTAACATGTTCATGCCCCCTCTTCTGGCTGTTTGTTGATGATTCACATACACACATGCACACACACACACACACACACACACACACACAGGTCTCGACGATGGAGTTGGACCTGTTAGTAGGTCAGCTGAGCATGTGTGAGTCTGTAGAGTGGAATGAGTCTCAGATGGAAGGAGCTGCGAGGGAGGTTCACCTTGCTGCACTCATGGCATCAAGTGAGTATATATGTAGCTGGGAGTGGCCACAACCCTATTAAAAAGTTCAGGCAATAAATTTACTGTTAAGTATAAATTCACCCACCAGGATTCATGCGTGTAAATATAAGGTCTTGCATGGACACTCAGATTACTATATCAAGGTGTAGTTACTTATGTGTCTCCTGTAGAAGCATTGTGACTCTCAGATTACTATATCAAGGTGTAGTTACTTATGTGTCTCCTGTAGAAGCATTGTGACTCTCAGATTACTATATCAAGGTGTAGTTACTTATGTGTCTCCTGTAGAAGCATTGTGACTGCGATCAAATGGAATCAATTGACCAAATTCCTTTTTAAGAGTCATTATATGTCGCCTGTTGAAGCATTAGTAACCTTGGATCGGTGAAATTGTGCTTGATCACTTGAACTCCAAAGGACAACAGCGACAAATCAAACCACACAATAGAGGTTTCTATATATGAATAGTCACATGACTGTGTCCCACATTCGTTAACAGGTCCAGTAGCTCCAGACAGTGCTGGTATGAAGTTGATGGCTGCAGTGGAACACCTTAAAGATATCTGCTCGAACACTGTGAGTAAACTCCTCAATACCATCTCCCCCCACTCTACCTTCATCACCCCCCCCCTCCCTCTCTCCTCTCTCTTTCTCTCACACCTACACACACACACACACACAGGTTGGGGATGCCTTGACTACGGCGGGGGAGCACAAGAAGGCACTCAATCAGGCAGAGAAGATTGAACAAGAGTTCATTACTCTCATGACTGGGCAGAAGCAGGGAAAGGAGAAGCTAGAACAGCAGGAAGAGAGGCAAATGGTAGCCACCCTGACTCCATGCACTGTCCATATAGCCTCACAGTGCATGATTCTTACTGTTGAACTCTATGACAGCCTTGTCACTATGGTTTACAGTGGAATACTGACATGACACACTGTGGCATTATCTGTTACCATAACACGGTGCTCATATGAACTAGCTACTTTTTTCTTCTTCTTCACTTAGAAGAGAAAGTTTTCTTCCCCTGCAAAACTTGCAATGGTAAGTGAGTCTCCTTCAACCTCATACTATCTACTGGCCTCATTTCCAGGCTCTTGTGTAAGAGGCTGGCATGCAATGAGGCTAACTAGCTAACTACATAGTATATAGCAGTTGTGTCTAACAGCTGTGCAACAATCTTGTGGGTGCACCTTCAGGCTGGAGAATCAAGCTCTACTGGTATTATCTTTGAGAACACTTCCATGCCAGAATTTGGAGTGAGTGAAAAAAAGACCCTACTGTTGTGATGTTCATAGTTGCATACCTGCTGGTCATTGCCACTCTGCAGAGAGGAGGACGTGGCTGGGCGGCAAAGGAGGCTCCCAGGGTGATGGGAGGCACCACAGAGCAGCTGGTACAGAGACTGACACACCACAAAGTCATCGGTATGTACTTTCTGATGGATGCAGGAGTTGGTTGAGTCTATGGCTACCTGGTGGGATCATTGAACCCACTGAAACTAGGACAGTTGATATGCTTCTCTTAGTTAGAACTTTCATTTCAAGTACCATCTCACTCCCACCTCACAGACTCTGAATTTGTGGAGAGTTTTCTTCTGACTTTCTCCTCTTTCATGTCACCTGTTGAACTCATGGATGCCTTGATTGCAAGGTATGAAGTGTGTACAGTCTCTTCTGTGGCTATGGTTGAAACTGTAGACCATATTTTATTGGCAAGTAACTAGAAGTCAGTCTAGGTGCTGAATTCAACTTTCTGATTGGTCAGATCTTAGCTACTGTGTTAACTGTTAGCTTATGTTGTCATAAAAGAATCATCCTACTAATGCAAAGTGAATGATGTGATCGTGTTTACCTTAATCACACAGTTGAGAACCATCTCTCTCTTATGCAGATACAATATCCGTACACCTGGAGGGCTGTCATCGTGGGAGGAGGAGACATTTGAAACTGACATTATTATCCCTATCAGACTGAGGTAACAGCAATCAATGGCTGTATACAATATCTGTCAGGTTGCTTGTCTAAGCTATGTGAGTCCAGCAATGTACAGTGATGGACAGTGTCTGTCAGGTTGCTTGTCTAAGCTATGTGAGTCCAGCAATGTACAGTGATGGACAGTGTCTGTCAGGTTGCTTGTCTAAGCTATGTGAGTCCAGCAATGCAGTGATGGACAGTGTCTGTCAGGTTGCTTGTCTAAGCTATGTGAGTCCAGCAATGTACAGTGATGGACAGTATCTGTCAGGTTGCTTGTCTAAGCTATGTGAGTCCAGCAATGTACAGTGATGGACAGTATCTGTCAGGTTGCTTGTCTAAGCTATGTGAGTCCAGCAATGTATAGTGATGGACAGTGTCTGTCAGGTTGCTTGTCTAAGCTATGTGAGTCCAGCAATGTATAGTGATGGACAGTGTCTGTCAGGTTGCTTGTCTAAGCTATGTGAGTCCAGCAATGTATAGTGAGCAGTTTAATAGCTGTTATTTTGATCCACATGTTGAAAGAAGGAACATGAGCACTAGCTTGTGTTGCACACTATATATATATTCCATTGCTTGTTTATTCTCCTAGGGTCATCCATGCAATGAGGACCTGGTTGAGCCACAGCTTTGATGACTTTAAGGATGAAAGGCTCCGCAAGAAGCTTCAGGAATTCCTGAAAATAGTACAAATGTGGGTAAAATTCAGTTCCATACAATACATGTATATAGTGTCCCACAAGCCAATTCATGTAGGAGACTCTATACAGCCATGTGTAGGTGCATGGGGTCTCCTGTAGTGAGCTACTGCACTGTGGAGTCACTGTATTGTGTATCTCCTCACCTGCTCAAAGCTTCATGCAATGCACGGTTTTAGAGTGTAATCTATTTGCCTGCTATTTGTCGATGCATGCCTTTGACTGCTTGCATTTTACTGTCAATTTCAGTATATAGCTAGCATTTGAACATGGCATATAATGTGTAGCATTACCTACATGACAATGATGTTCCAGAACTGATGTGTTGCACTTTGTAATTAGAATACCCATGAACACCATACACTGTTCCACTAAACACTACACCATGTTCAAATGCTACTTTTTAGAGCAGTCACACCTTACGTAAACTGAATGGCCCTGAATGGCCATTAACTCCAACTTCTGATTTTACAGTTCCATGTCATCATGCTCTAAGCAGCTGCAGAAGCTCTTGGAGGAGAATCTAAGTAAAGGTCCAGTGCACACTCGAGCCAAGCCCCGGGGGCATGCTCCTGCTCCCCTTGTACCCATGGGGCTGTCCCACAGAGAGAACTTTGTGAGTTAACTATTAATGTACATGCTGCATGCTCCTGGACTGTCCACAGTAAGCATGCATTTCTTGATCTCTACTTCAGGACTTGCTAGATGTGAACACCTTAGAGTTAGCGAGGCAGTTGACATTGGCTTACTCTGGAATACTGAGGGAGTTTAGGGTAAGCAAACTCTAGAGAGCGAAGAGAGTCTTTATATATTACGCTGCTATTTCTCCTACCATCCATCAGTTGCATAGTAGTTATGTGAAGTATTAGTCTCGTCCCCAGACCTCATCCAGCACGTATATCGCTTCAAGTATAACAGAAAGCGATCCATGCTGGGGGTGGTTTTGGGTCTGGGACCGAGACTAGAAGCAGTAGCACTGCATCTGACCTGGTTTAGAAGTAATAGCTGGTAGTTTACAAGTTTGAATGTTGGCTCTGATCCAGGGGGTCAATATTTTGACTATCTGTCTTGCCACATGGAGTTATTAGTAGTTTCTCTTGCATGCACACATTGCAAACATGTCTTGCAGCCTGAGGAGTTGTTAAGTCTTGGCTGGAGAGATGATTCTCACCACCATCTGGTGCCCAACATTGTCAGGTTCCTGCAGCTGTCTAGAAACGTAAGACTCCCTGCTCATCATCAAGTACATCTGCTCAGTAAATTGACCCTGAGTGTTTCTTCTCTGATCCCAGTTGTCTGAGTTGGTGTGCAGGGAGATTGAGAGAGAACCAGTAGAAGAGGACCAGGCTTCAGTTCTTTCATACTTTATCCAGTCTGCTAAGGTCAGTACCACTCACCTTCACCTACTATATAGACTAGCTCGGTTCCACTACAAGCCATGGATAATGCTCAGTGGAGTAGGAACCAATTTTGGATTGGGGGGGCCAAGGTGTATGTGCGTTAATGAGAACCTAAAGCATACAGTACTAGTGTATGTGTGCATGTAATATTTATATATTGCAACACACTGTGGGCTCAAATTGGAACTGCTTCCAACCTAAGGTATGATCACCATCAGCATGATATAGTATAATATATACTATAACATGGAGCCTGATTATTGGGGGGGCCAGTGGCCCCCCTGGCCCCCCCCCCCCCCTCCCCGGTTCCTACTCCACTGATGCTAAATTCATAAACACACATTCACCTTCAATGAAGGTCAGCTTTACCACTACAGAATCCAGTTCCATTACAAGCTCTAGCATCTTAACCCTTTGAACGCAGAAGTGATTTCATTCATGGTCACCGTGCGTTCAGAGGGTTAATTTGCAAACATACAATCCCCTTTTGTTGTATGCATGGCTCTGTGTACTACATACACTTGTACATGCAGTATGTGCTTTGGGGCCTTGTTTCCACTCAGGGTGTCATGTATGACCACGTAGATAGTTACATATGTATTATTATGTTGTGTAATAAGAAAGTTGGTGTGGGCAGAATCGAAAGGGGGATGAGAAACGATGTAGAGAGGCCTAAAACTGGCAAAGATGTACACAGCTCAGTAGCACCTACTTTCATGATGTATGTAAGTGTGTGTCATTGTTCTGCAGAGTTGTCTGGACCTGAAGAACTATGAGGCTGTGTTTGCATTTATGAAGGGACTAGAGAGTAGAATTGTGCAGCAGGCAGAGGGATCATGGCAGGTACAGTTAGTCACGACCACACAACACAGTCACTTAAAAAAGTACATATCATAATATCAGTTCTCCACTATGTACACAGGGAGATGGGGAAGTTTTTAATTCATCCACTTTTGGTTTTAGAATCCACCCACTTCCCTAGTGATTACTATGGTAACAAATGTTGTATAACACAGTGTAGTAGTGTACCCAATTCAGCATATATTCCTATACAGTAACTAGTTCCCAGGTCACTTCCAGATCACAATCTATAGTCTAGTAATGTATGTGACATGACTTGGTAGACTATATATTCTGCAAATTCTTCCCTTTGTCACTGCAATGTACTTGGCTGTAGAGATAGAATATGGGAATAGTTTGGGAATGAGGCTCACTGACATCTTTGTACCTACGATATGATAAAAAAATGTTGGACCACACAAACTTCATCCCAACTTGCAACTCTGGGAGCCTTGTAATCTACCGGTACCTTGTTCAATTCAGATGGTGACAGATCACCTACTGGGGACATACAAAGAGCTCAAGGAGATGGTGTCCCCCAACATTGACTACCACAGATACAGACAGGACATTCGTGTGGTTCACCAGTCACCATGCATCCCTCACCTAGGTGAGAAGCCCAACAACTACCATCTTGTTTGGAATATGGAGTAATGGAGGGCATACAGTTTGAATTATTGTTATTGGAATTAGGTTGTAAATGTCATCTTGAAGATGGTCTTAAGAGCTAAACCAACTGATTGTTTTTACATAACAGTCCAGTGTGAGTATAAAAGGGAACTGTCATTTATTGTAAACACACACCCACACACGCACGCACGCACGCACGCACGCACGCACGCACGCACGCACGCACGCACACACACACACACACACACACACACACACACACACACACACACACACACACACACACACACACACACACACACACACACACACACACACACACACACACACACACACACACACACACACACACACACACACACACACACACACACACACACACACACACACACACACACACACAGTTCTGATTCTTTCTAACCTTGAGGCAATAGACAAAGACCACCTGGACTTCCTACCAGATATGGAGGGGGTTGTAAACTTCCAGAAGCGAAGGCAGTATGCAAAGGTTGTGCAGCAGTTGCACAAGTACCAGAGTGTTCCCTATAATCTGCATCCAATCGAGGTAGGCAACTGTACTCAGCTATAGTATGTGAGGTTAGTGGAGTGAACCAGGTCTTTCAGATTTGTAGTACAGCACCTCCTTTCCTGGAAAAGGAGGTGCTGTGTTACCAATTACCTTGAAATGGCTTGTTTTCTGTTTACCATGTGTGAGAACGACGAGAAGCCAGGTCTTCATTTTCTTGAATAAACTGTTTTCAACCAATCATGTTTTTACAAGAAAATGAATGCATACAAAAATTTTTGACAGAATACACATCAATGGTGTAACGTACACAATGTGCACTATTTTATGATTGTTTTATTAGGCCAAGCAAACTTATAGTTTCTCATCCTATGAACTATCCACATTAAAGATGATAGTACAGCTTTTTGATTAAAAAAAAGCATGCACAGACCGTTAAAATGGGCACAGATGGTGATGAGAAACTAACAATTAATTTTGGTTGGCCTTAGTTGGGGGTGGGTAGGGGCTCCCCCCAATATCTCTATGAGGGAGAGGGATAAATACATTTATAGACGAAAAAGTCATGGACTGATTATGGTAATACCATATGCACCCCAATATTAAACAATTGCCTGAATCTAATTCAGTACAGCATCCACATTTCCCATGCTAGGTGATACAGAAGTATCTGGGTTACTTGAAGAGACGACTTACTGAAGAAGAGCTGGAACAACTCTCCACAAAAGTGGAAGTTCTCAAATTATAGTCACGATCATGTGTGGTAGACATCAACGTCATGCATCCATAATTTGTTTGTCTGTCAGATTTTTTTAACCATATTAACAAACTTGTTGTTCACAGGTATAAGCTTTATATCCAAGGGCACAATTTTTATTGCAGTATTGACAGGGCAGTATACTTTTTATACTCACCATGTAATCAGATGTCACATAACTATTTCCTGTTTTACTACATGACCACATTACCCAAAAGTGAAGATACTATTTGTTTGTCATGTCCCAACTTGCAACAACAGATTTACTGTTAATGGTAAGTATACAATTATCCATGGCAGCAGCTGCTATCATTTGCCAAACAGCTGGCAGGCAGGACATAGTTCTGCACTGGTTAACTTCCACAAACAGCAACGGTTTACTTCTTTTCAAATGTCACATGCTCAAATCAATCAAAAACAAATGCCAATTATAAAGCCTAACTGAAACTAAAACTTGACTGATTCAAAGGACAAAAGATATTACTGGTAAAGGCAGTTTATAGCTGCATGCTAATCATGCTATGAGACAGACTACAGCTAACACTCAGCTACACTAAATGTCTGATATATAGTTGCATGTGCTTTATTGAGCACCCATACAGCAATCTTTGAAGCAGTCCACCCACTTCCAGCATAGACCTGGTAACGTGCCCACACGCTTGTTGCACACACTCTCACAATGGGCCTGGTTATCACAGCTACCACAATTGAACAAGTATTTCTGAAGTCCTCCACCTGTTGCCTTCCCACACAGCTCACAGTATTTGTTAGTGCTGCCACCTTGGTAGGTATGCCCATCACAAGTATTGGGAGTCGTGTCATTACAATTGTTGCAGCACACATACTGATGGACATCACTTGTCCCCCCATGATAGTATGCAGTGCAGAATGCTGGCTGATGTTGGCCTGGGGTTTCATCTGTCCAATACTGACAGCGACAAGTATCTGGTTTTATTTTGTAGTCACTACAGACACAGCGTGTGTTGGTGCCAGGGCTGCCACAACGGATCCGTTTCCCCTCACTGGGAACACACCTGTTGTCCTTATCAGGAGCGACAACCCAGCTTATGATACCTGCATGTATAAATGGTGAAGGCATATGACTCAGTAAAAGCATAGATATATGACACCGTGTCATATATCTATGGTAAAAGCTTTATCCCTGATCACTGCCAATTTAGCAATTTAGTACCCTCACAACTCATGCAGTTACTATAATACAGCTATATATTTGGGTCAACAAAGCTAAAGGCAGTCTTTGTTTGGCCAACTTTTTGTCGAACGGACCTCCAGTATTCCCACTTGCTGTGCAAGTTTCCAGAAGATGACGGCTGTCGTAGTAACAGTCGGCTATACTCTTGTCCACAAAGTCTCCCTTCCTGCACGTGTTGTACTTTTCTGAGCTGGGGTCACAGTTCTGCCGCGAAGGAAGCAAGAGATCTCGACCCAATGCGCTCCCCACTATGAGGGCCAGGACCACCGTCACAGTCAAGACTCGCATTTTCGGTCGCCCGCGCTAGTAGATGACCTGCAGACCAGACCCACTTCAGCAAAAGGGATCGTCTAAATTCGACGTTCACATACGTAGCTCCATGAGGTTACGTCATAAAACCTCACATGGCCGGCCTATGGGAGTTCCCGTGCCCGCGCCCGCCGCATAATCGCGATAACCCTCTTTCTACGTAATTTAACTTAGTGTTCTGAACTAGCATGCATTCAGAGAGTATGCAGCATATCAAGGTAAAACAGACCAAGTAAGCATAATATCAGAAAAGTAGTCAAGATAAAGGTGTATATTTGTGGCAGCTGTGGAGGGAGAAATGGATTGTACAGCTCAGAACTAGCCCTCCATAGAGGCATGTTGGGATCAACTGAGATGACCATTTGAAGGTACAGTCTGTTCTTGAGCCCTAAATTTGTGGTCTATTGGGCAGCAAGGACTTGTAAAAGGTTTACTATTCCACACGAATTACTTTTTGATCATTTGTGTGCATCGTTCCGTAGCAAGCCCAGGCCAAAGTAAGCAGTGACAGTGTGCATTTAATATTGGCAAACTAACTGCGCTACACTCAAACTCTTCGTAGAATGTGTACCTTCTCCTTTGACATATTCTACCGCTTACTAGTTGATATGCTGCATTCTCACTCAATGTATTGTCACGAGTGAAACCTGTCAATAGTGGTCACTGCATGTTAAAGACGGCCACCTCTTTTTTGTTACGGCCACTACTCCTGGTCCCAGTTGTACAAAATGGCACAAGATGTAGGGATAGTGTGAATGTGTTGTAGTGTCGTTCCCATCTTGTTTGGCTGGTTTTTGAGGGTTCCATCCTTACATGCGCTTGTTTTCATTCAGAAAACTTTTTTGTGACTTTATATCACCAAGTTGTATATACGTATCGTATGCCATTTACTGTGATGGCCCTTACGGGTTCAACTATTCCAATTAAATCATTAGCATGTAGATGTTGCAGCGGCTGCTGGCGTATAATCACCAAGCCACTTCCTTCGTCGACGACATTTGAGTCTATAGTGTAGTAGAGTGTCAAGGAATACCCGAACAGATGCAAGGTGCATGCATCAATGTACATGTATCTGACAGTGTGAAGAACAAGAGGCAGACTACATTTTACTGAAAAACCAAGAAAAACAGTAAGTCTCATCATAGCAGCGCTGCAGCGCTATTTAATGAAAATTATGTACCACCTGAGGAAGGGCGCGGGTCCGCTATCACAAGTGTACGCCCGCCAGATGATAGTCTAACCACCCAAACTAAAATCAAACCTAGGCCATGCATGTTTTACGGTCTCCGTTACCTCCAGGACCGCGAACGGTATTCGGTACAGCAGCTCCATTGCCACCGGTGCACCGCAGGGTAAATTTCTCAATCACCTGCAACTGCAGCGAATAAGCGTGAAGCGTAACAGGCGTAAGCGTGGAGCGCACTCAGCGCGCTAATACTAGCAAGTACACGCTTGACTTGCTCATGTAGGTACACGCTTCGCGCGCTGACATTGAGCCCTGCACACACAAGTAAACGAGAGTCACAGTGAACTGCCCACTCGGAGACGTGCTCGATAACCTCCTGACCATAGGCGTAGGAAGCAAATTGGAAGTGTAGTGGCCATGCTGTGCCGCGCGAAGCGCGGCGGCGAATTTTTTTTAAAAGCGCGTACCTTTAGACTGTAAAATAAACCCTTTTTTCAAGGGTGTATAATATTCTAGTCTCGTTCTCAGACCTTTCCAACCCACATTTGAAACTCGGATGTTAACATAATACCATGGTAGACTGGAAAGAGATTGCAGAACCATAGATAATATACCTCCTCCCTAGAAGGAGGTCTATGGCAGAACATGCAATGAAAGGTTATAAAACACTAGAATACAGTTGGAACTCCAACTTTGATTTTATAGTACTTGGTGACTCATAATACCAGCAGTTGACTCTGCAAGAGTGATTTACATAGCTAGGTTCTTTCTTTTACGAGCAAAGTAACCGCACCCCAAGATGCTCATAAGAGGTTAGTGCTGCATGTTTACCCTGGCTCCAACACTTTAGAGTTCAGTGCTATACGCAGGTAAAGGGTTTGTTAGTAGACTTTAGGAAAACAAAGTTTACTGCTACTTAGCTACAAGATCTGAGGGAGAGTTGTTGGTGTACCAAAGTTTCATTCCTGGGTAGCGAATATCAACTCAGATTGGATGCCCAACGCTTCCTCTGGCCTGTGTATTATATTATGTTATATTAGTTGTATTATATTATTTACGCGGGTCCTTTTAGGTTGCATCTTGGGGTGTAACAACCACTGCTTACAGGGAAAATTACTAATTTTATTTTATAAGCAGTACATTCTCGGAGAAATGTTTTAATCCTTTAGATGCGACTGAAAAAAACAAAAACAAACTACACTATAAATGAGTAGTAATTCAGCTTAGATGGCTCATATGTGATACCAGCATCTACCTTACTGTGGTCTCAGAGAGCAGCGTGAATGCCTTTGCTTGGGACCTTTTTGAACGCAGTACGATCACCACAGAAGCAGAATAGCAACACATATTTTGAGGATTTTTATTTTCACAGCACAATGCCGTTACTTTTGTATAAAATATTAGCTTACTGTTTACTTACATGTTATATTTAGCTATTGACAGAAAATGTGATTGCTTTGAACAATGTGCCCTCTGGTATATACTGGTGAATAAGTTAGCAGATGGGGTGAATAAGTTGGCAGACGAGTTTGGTATGAGATATAGCTAAAGCAACCTGATTGGTCAGAATTACCAACCACAGTACAATGCTAGATAGCTAACTATCATGGAACGCGCTACAAGATGATGATGGGAATTTGACTGGGGACAATTTATTGAAGCTACGAAGCCACTCAAGATTGTTATAGTACTTGATGCTTCATGCAAACATTTTGAAAACCGCTGTACTAAGTACGGGTGTGTTTTTAAGCAGTTGTGTGACTATGCTGCTCTGAAGAATTCGGTGGGGGGAGCTAATGAAATTTTTGGGGATCATCTCCCACTTAATTTATTCCCAGCTGTGGCTACACAATGTGTGGGTCTACAAGCTGAACTGGCTTGCTCATGGCAGGAAAGGGTAAAGGGTAAAAAGGGTAGTTGGGGTAGGGTAGTTTTAGCTGAGTGTTTTTTTGCCTGAGTGCTAGAGCCTGGAGGATATTTTACATGAGGTGATGAAGCCCGAGGAATTGACCAAATGTCACCAGACCCTCTCCTCTTGTGGGTGGGGTCTGGGCACGAGACTACTGCATGCAAGTCCTTTTTTTACATTTCAATGTTGTACTTTGACCTCAAATTGTGATAATTATCCTTCTGTCCCTCCCATCTCCCTTGCATTAACTAGTAGTAATTACAAATCAAAACAGCACCAGTGAATGTGGTAACCAGATTTTTACAGTACTCAGTGGCAAATCTTGAGAAATGCGGGACTCAGTGGCAAATCTTGAGAAATGCGGGACTCAGTGGCAAATCTTGAGAAATGCGGGACTCAGTGGCAAATCTTGAGAAATGCGGGACTCAGTGGCAAATCTTGAGAAATGCGGGACTCAGTGGCAAATCTTGAGAAATGCGGGACTCAGTGGCAAACCTTGAGAAATGCGGGACTCAGTGGCAAACCTTGAGAAATGCAGGACTCAGTGGCAAATCTTGAGGTACTAAATGGGAAGTGAACATGTAAGACCTCATCTGGTATAGGATGGATGGTTGGGCTGAGGGGGGAATCAGAGGAAATGCTTCCCTGAAATTGTTTTTGAAAAATTAGCCCTTCTGTGGCATGTTTTCACAGATAAAAAACCTTGCTCTTCACAAATCAGAAAGATGTACTTATAGTCCCTTTGACATAGAGTACAAGTCAGTGGCTTCATGCAGTTAGGTGCAGTACAAAATGTGCACATTCATTGCAAAAATTGTGCCAAGAGAAATGCTGTGTGAGAATTGAAATGAAGCTACTGTGTATGTATACTGAGTAGTTTTCAGAAACCTTAGAAATCTCCTTAAAACAGCCACTGAGTACTTAGTACTTTAGAGGATTTAAAGTTAACACTTTTCCTTGGGGACATGGTAGTTAGTGCATCAACACATAGAGTTGCTGTACAGCCCTATATAGCCTTGTTAGCAGGTGACTGAAATGTGTGAATTTCATAGTGCAAGCAATGAAAGCCCAGGAACAAGGCTAGTGCTAGCACCCCCCCCACCACCACCACCACCATGCACCACCACCAACTCATCAACTCTCTTCATGCATGCATTACACCAACATCAATCCTTTTCTCGATGCAGCTTTAAACAAGGATGATTGTCACCAGCCTGACTGGGTTCATGATACTGCTAGCAACTCTAACAGTAGCACAAGCCACCGTTGACATCTATTACGTGAAACCAAGCCACAACTCCAGCCTACCATATTCATGCCCTTTGAGCTACCCATGCCACACTCTGCAATATTATATGAAAAACAAGACAGCAGTTTTGAAATCCAACTCTGCACTCCAATTCCTGCCTGGTATCCACATTCTGGAGAGCAATGAAGGAAACGAACCGACTACAATTGAAAATGTACACAATTTAACACTGATTGGCAATGCTACATTTTTAAATGATACGTTTATGTTAGTTCCTTCAAGCCAGATCCACTGCAACGGTTCAGGTGGTCTTCTCTTCACAGCTGTACATGGACTGTTCATTGGAAACCTTCTGTTCTCCAGATGTGGTGCAGTGCTGCCCTGGCCACTTGATGGAAGATTCCGAGCTGCCCTCACAATTGGACTTGCATCACCGCAGGAAAACATCTTTGATGTTAATATCACTAGGGTGGTGATACAGAACAGCACTGGCTATGGTTTGTATGCCTGTAATGTACTCGGAAATTCAGCTGTAAGTGATTCTACATTCATATACAACAACTACAATGGGAGCCAAGAATATTTTGGAGGACATATTCGAATGTCCTACCATAACTGCTCAGAAAATGCTGGTAACTCCACCTTCACAATTCAATCGTATCTTCTGCATGGTCGTGATCCAAACACTTATCATCATGGCTCAAACTCAACATCAGCTGGCCTAGCAATTACAGTTATTGGATTAGGGTGTTCCAATATTGTCTTTAACATTACCAACATTACTGCAAGAGACAATGTAGCATATTTTGGTGGGAATATTGAAATAATGTACCTCAGTAATGGCATCACAAATTCTTTTTATGTTATTCAGTGTCTCTTGGAGGATGGAGCTGCGACTGGGGGCTACGGAGGTGGACTGAGCATATACTCAGAAATGGGCTCTTCACGAGCTGGGGGTTTTTCCTGTAATGTTGTCAACAGACATCATTTTGTGACAGTTATCAATACGACATTTTTGAATAACAAGGGAAAAGGGGGTGGTGCCTTATCAATTGGGCAGGTAGATGGAAATATTGTGTGTGTAAACAGGATAGTAATGTTTGAGAATTGTGTATTCACCAACAACACTTCAATGAATGGTTTTGCAGAGGCTGTATATATCAGTGGTGGCAGAATTGCAGGATCTGCAGGAGTAAAATTTAATTATAATGAAACCTTTTCTCTCCATCTGTCTCCTCAACATATGGATGTCTTCTACAATTGCACATTTAGTAACTCAGCTATTGCTCAAAAAAGATCTCTTGGTGAAACAGAAAATGCCATGGTTGTGCTAATTAGAGCAGCTGAGAAAGTGATGTTCATGGACTGCACCTTTGTGGACAACATTGGTACAGGAATATCAGCTGTACAAAGCAACATCATCTTTGAAGGCAATATTACATTCAGAAATAACACTGGCACCAATGGTGGAGCCCTGTTCTTCTGTGAAGACTCAGCCATGTTCCTCAGAAATGACACATCAATTCACTTCATTGACAATCATGCACTGCGTTCAGGAGGTGCAATTTATGCTCAAGAGCATGCAGTGCTTGACTGGCCCAATTAAGTGTTTCTTCCTATATGAAAGTCCCCAAACCATCCATCTTCACTTTGAAAACAACACTGCAAACTATGCAGGAAATGTGCTGTATGGTGGTATAGTGGATGAAATGTTATGTCCTTTTGACACCTTAACTGACATCCACAACACAAACTTCAACAGATCAGAACTCTCATCTGATCCCACTGATGTCATGTTCTGCAGTGATGATGATGCACTTGAGTATGAAACACAAGAGATTGAGATGTGTGTCTATCCAGGTGAAGTGTTCCATATAACTGCAACTACGGTTGGGCAGCTCTACGGAACAGTCCCAGGGGATATTCGTGCAACCCTAATCAACCCTTCATCATCAAAAATACTATCCTCACAGGAGTCTCAGCTGGTACCTGATTCCAGTAAATGTGCAAAATTGAACTACACCATATTCTCTGAGAGAGAGTTTGAGCAGCTCAGGCTGGTAGCTGTGAGACCTCAGTTAACAATTAGCACCAAAGCCAGCTACAACCACGCAGTCATAAACGTCACACTAAAGAAGTGTCCAGAGGGTTTTACACTTCAAGAGGGTGACCATGGGTTTCAGTGTGACTGCTCCCATCGCCTAACACAGGTTGATCCTGGCATCACATGCAACATCAACAATCAAACTATACATCGACCATCAGGAGTGTGGATTGGGTACCACAATACAACTGACCCAAATTCAACAAATGAAACTGGAGTCATTCTGATACATCCAAACTGTCCTTTACACTACTGTGTATCCACCCCAAACGACATAAACCTTGCCAAGTACCCTGATAAGCAGTGTGCTTTCAACCATTCTGGAACTCTCTGTGGAGCATGTCAGCCAGGACTCAGCCTTGTGCTGGGAACATCTGCTTGCAAGCAGTGCCCCGATGACTACTACCTACTCCTGCTGCTTGCATTCTCAGTGGCTGGTATAGCACTCCTTGCTCTGCTATTTGCTTGCAACCTAACAGTGACAGAAGGGACAATTGGGGGGTTGATATTCTATGCCAACATCATCTGGATCAACTAAGCCATCTTCATTCCACCAGACACAATGAAAGTCCTCTCTGTGTTCCTGGCATGGATGAACCTTGACCTCGGCATACAAACCTGTTTCTACCAGGGCATGGATATGTACATCAAGATGTGGCTGCAGTTTGCCTTCCCCATCTACTTATGGGGAATCAGTGGCCTGTTAATCTTCCTCAGTAGTAGGTTTGTCACAGTATCGAGGCTTCTTGGTGATAAACCTGTGCAAGTCTTGTCCACACTCTTCCTCCTAGCCTATGCTAAACTCCAGCGTACCATCATTGCAGCTCTATCATTCACGTACATCAGCTACCCTCATGGAAAAGTGGAGTATGTTTGGTTGTACGATGCCACCATTGGCTACCTGAGCCCAAAGCACATCCCACTGTTTGTAGTTGCTCTGTTGTTCATCATCTTCTCACTTCCATATGCCTTTATGCTGACCTTCATTAAGTTCTTCAGGGCATTCTCACACTGGAAGCTTCTGACCTGGGTTAATCGAATGAAGCCAATCTTTGATGCCTATACAGGACCGTACAAAGATCAGTATTCCTTCTGGACTGGTTTCTTACTTCTCACACGTAACATCCTTTTTCTGATCTTTGCCTTCAACTTCACAGATGAGCCAGGATTGAATCTCATGTCGTGTGCTTTAGCTTCTCTCCTGATTTTAGTCCTGATGACAAATTTGAGGGGGATCTACAAGAAGTGGCCACTAGACGTCTTAGAATCTTCCTTCCACCTGAACTTGGGTATACTATCGGTGGCTACCCTTTATACCCGGCTCACTCATGGCAATCAGGTGGCAGTAATATACACTTCAACTGGCATAGCTACTGCAACATTTACAGCTATACTGCTGTACCATGCCTTTCAAAAGATACGACGATTCAGATGCTGTGACAAGCAGCATATTACACAGTATTCACTGCTTGCTACCAACAGCACAACTCCCAATTATAATACAATCCCAGGCCTGAATCCCAACCCAGACAATTTGGACAAACACGAGCAAGAAAACTGGCCTCCTGTTAAGCGGTTCAATCAGCTACGTGAGCCTCTGCTAGAGGACACTCCAGAAATTGCACATCCTTGATATCGACAGTTCGAAGCATGCTTGCATGAATTGTGACTTAGTAGAGTAGAGCTACTTAGCTAGTTCATGGACTATATCAAAACACATATTTTGATACTGGCTAGCTGCTTCATATTGAAGTCTTATGTGCTGTCAAGTAGTTACTGTAGATTTTGACTTTGTTCATGCATTTTCCCCCACCAAGAGAGTGATCAACAGTTTTTACTTGCAATAATTGTGACTTAGTAGTATCTTTGTTTATCAATATAGCTAATTATGTTATTTGTGGTTTTACTCTATTTCTTTGGTTTTGAATTGCCTTCTCAGGAGTTCCCAACAACTACTATATACTACAGTAGCTCAGCAGCTCAATACTGTTCATCCCAATTAGCTGGCTCAGGCTCACTCCTCAGCCTCATTCCTAGACTGCATTTCACACAAAATGTAATCTGGAAATAAAGCTAGGTCACCCACATGTATTTCGATAATCATAGTATATAGTTTTTCATATCAATTAACTTTGGCACAGTAATTGTTGACATGAACACAATCTGGGACTGCATACGCTGAATGACATTTCACCAGGAGGACCGTGTGACTCCAGAAAGCAATCCAAAATCAGCAAGCTTACGAAACTTCATCCTTGAGAGTCCATACTCTCCAATAATACCACGCCCCCTTCCAGTCAGTACACATCTGTTACGAACTCTGGTAATGCTAGCATTTCGTGGCTGGCTTGCTAGCTCTTTTCTTGCCTTCTGCTGAACTACTTCTGGTAGAAGTTTGTTTTTGACTATAGCTCTCAGGCGTAGCCGATCACTCTCATACCCAGCCACACACTTCCTTCTGTGCTGGTCTCTTCTAATCGCCTTCAGATTCTTCATAGTGGTGGATGCTGTCTTGAATGTCCTATGACTGCCAGAGACAGTTGTATCGACATTGCTCCATAGAATATCTCCACAAACAGCAAGAACACCATTCCTTTTCCAGTGGTAGAGTCTTGATAGGTAAACCACAGATCTTCCTATCATACCAGACAGCATCCTTCACTGGCTCAGTGGCAGTGGTCTACAGCGAACTGTAATTGCCTGGGCTCTAATTAGAATTATAGCGGTACGCCTCTGCAACCGTAGGAGCCATGCACATGGAAGTAGAGGTTGGTTGTTGAAGGTCAATAGTTAAGAAATCAAGTGTTATGCTCTAAGTTACTACCTCTAAGCTAGTGATACTTCCTGGCACTACGCGATTGTTAAATTATGGGTAACTTAGTGGTGTGGCCGGCGAGTTAGGTTGCTAACTTGCTCAGAGTTATTGCACAGATAGTAGAGTAGTACTATTTGCAATGTCGTTGTAATGTCCCCCCACGTAGTTTTCCATTACTTGCAGTGCAGTATTTCACACAACAGAAAGCTGGGCAGTACAGCAAGTGATGGAAAGCTGGGCAGGGGGGGTGAGCAGTACTGCAAGTGATGGAAAGCTGGGCAGGGGGGACGGGCAGTACTGCAAGTGATGGAAAGTTGGGCAGGGGGGGCGGGCAGTACTGCAAGTGACGGGAAGCTGGGCAGGGGGGGGGGGGGCAGTACTGCAAGTGACGGGAAGCTGGGCAGGTGGGGGCTGGGCAGTATTTAAGTGACAGCAAGCTGGGCAGGTGGGGGCTGGGCAGTACAGCAAGTGACGGAAAGCTGGGCAGGTGGGGGCTGGGCAGTATTTCAAGTGACAGCAAGCTGGGCAGGTGGGGGCTGGACAGTATTTCAAGTGACAGAAAGCTGGGCAAGGGGGGGAGGGGTGCAGGCAGTATTTCAAGTGACAGCAAGCTGGGCAGGTGGGAGCTGGGCAGTATTTCAAGTGACAGCAAGCTGGGCAAGGGGGGGGGGGGGGTGCAGGCAGTATTTCAAGTGACAGCAAGCTGGGCAAGGGGGGGGGGGTGCAGGCAGTATTTCAAGTGACAGCAAGCTGGGCAGGTGGGAGCTGGGCAGTATTTCAAGTGACAGCAAGCTGGGCAAGGAGGGGGGGGGGGGGGGGGGTGCAGGCAGTATTTCAAATGACAGCAAGCTGGGCAGGTGGGAGCTGGGCAGTACTGCAAGTGACAGCAAGCTGGGCTGGGCAGTATTTCAAGTGACAGCAAGCTGGGCAGGGGGGCCTGTGCAGTATTTCAAGTGACAGCAAGCTGGGCAAGGGGGGGGGGGGGGGGGGGGTGCAGGCAGTATTTCAAGTGACAGCAAGCTGGGCAGGTGGGAGCTGGGCAGTACTGCAAGTGACAGCAAGCTGGGCAGGTGGGGGCTGGGCAGTATTTCAAGTGACAGCAAGCTGGGCAGGGGGGCCTGTGCAGTATTTCAAGTGACAGCAAGCTGGGCAAGGGGGGGGGGGGGGGGGGGTGCAGGCAGTATTTCAAGTGACAGCAAGCTGGGCAGGTGGGGGCTGGGCAGTATTTCAAGTGACAGCAAGCTGGGCAAGGTGGGGGGGTGCAGGCAGTATTTCAGGTGACAGCAAGCTGGGCAGGTGGGGGCTGGGCAGTACAGCAAGTGACGGAAAGCTGGGCAGGTGGGGGCTGGGCAGGTGGGGGCTGAGCAGTACAGCAAGTGACGGAAAGCTGAGTGGGAGGTTGGGAACAAGGCTAAGCATCTGAAAAAGTGACTAATACCTTTTTATCTCTAGTGCTAATAATGGCAGAGTACCCTGATGAAGGGTCACCAGGTGTGGGTGAGGAAGACACAGAGGTGGGAGGAGGGGGGAACAGTGATGAGTATGAGCCTGAGACCATGACAGCGGCAGAAGTCCTAGAGAAGCTGGAAGAGGTGAGTTGTCCACTTCCGTGATTACAACTGGAAGGAAGTAGGTGGGGCTCATTTCAGCCACACCATGCTGTAAATATAGGGTATCTTCTAAACAAGCTCCACCCACTGGGAGGATGCCCATTTTCATACAGGCTTGGTTGAATGAAAAGTTTGCTCCCGAACTGCTGGGATACAAGACAGATATTGTGGAGTGCATTCTGGAGATAATCAGGGAAATGGTGAGTCTTAACAATTTAATTTAA
The DNA here is from genome assembly GCA_949130485.1 of Agelas oroides. Lineage (NCBI taxonomy): Eukaryota > Metazoa > Porifera > Demospongiae > Agelasida > Agelasidae > Agelas > Agelas oroides. The sequence continues at coordinate 2,037,221 of OX422200.1, forward strand.
TTACTATGGGAGGTTGTGGGATATACTATAGAAGGTAGTGTGGATTATAGTATACTGGAGTGTACTGTGATATATGGAAGTGCAGTGGTATGACCAGGAGATAAAAGTTACCTGCATGGGGACAGTTATGGAACACCAAAGGGGCATGGCCCCATTGACTTGGGGGGGCATGTGACAAGTTTGATTACATATTGTCCCAGATCACAGTCGGAGTGCTCAGTTTTGTTGACGAGGGTGTAAGCAGGAGCACTGTTTAATACTGCCATTACAACCTGGCACAGTGATTACACTATGCTAGCTGAGTAGTGTATGTGTAGCCTTGAACCCAGGATTTCTGTTCCAGATTTTGTCTTGATTTTTCTCCAAAGCTGCGAGACAAGAGAAAGCCCGGGTTGGAGGCTAATGTATGTGCACATTAATTACTGTGGGCTGATTACCTGGGTCTAGTGCTGAGTTGCCCGAGCCCGTGCCCGTAGAGGCTCGGGTCTGGCTATGCCACTGATGGAGTGTGCTGTGATATACTGAATGTACTGTGATATACTGGGGTTAAGTACGAGGCTAAGTAAGTATGCTGTTCTTTTGTTTAAGGAGGAGAATTTGAACCATTTGAGAAAAGGTGACCTTATTGCAGGCATTCACCAACTGGAGGTGTGTTAGTATGCATGATCACCTGAGCTACAAGAATGACTTTACAAATGAAACAATTGTCTTTCAGCTTGATAGAATTCGCTTTGTGCTATGTAGCTACCTGAGAACAAGATTAAAAAAGGTATGTACCAATCCGGTGAATATGCACACCTGTTTTTCTCACTCCTCCTTCCACCTCCCTCATACATGTAGCACCCTCTCCCTTACCCCTTACTTTCTTCTTTTCCTGATTCAGTTTTCTTGTCATCCACTATGTGTGATAAAGACATCACTTTCTCCCTCCTCGCTCTTCCCCTCACCCTTTCCCCCCACCCCCCTCACCCTCCTCCCTTCCCCTTTTCCCTTTCTTCCCCTTTCCCTCTGTTTCCCTTCTTCCCCCTCTTCCCATCTCCTCCTGTTTCCCCTCTTCTTTTCTCCTCCTCTGCCCATTCCTCTCTCTGTAACTTCCCCCTCCTGCCCCCCCTCCCACACACACACACCCTCCCAGATTGAGCAGCATGTGGTTCATGTTCTGGAGTGGGAGGCCACCCAGGGTGCTAGCTCATGCCTCTCTCCCGAAGAGCTGGTGTATGCAAAAGACTTTGCAGACAACATGGACACCCACCTACACTCTCTAGTTCTTCGGCACATGCCCTCCAACCTGCAGAGGATTGACAGGAAGAAGGCAGGTGGGCTGCTTTTTCGTTAAAGTACCACATGCATACCTGCACTTTGTGCTGTGAGTGTGTGTGTGTGTGTGTGTGTGTGTGTGTGTGTGTGTGTGTGTGTGTGTGTGTGTGTGTGTGTGTGTGTGTGTGTGTGTGTGTGTGTGTGTGTGTGTGTGTGTGTGTGTGTGTGTGTGTGTGTGTGTGTGTGTGTGCACGTGCATGTGGAATACGAGTGAGATTTATGTGTTATGATGAGTGGAAAAGAGTTCCAACCACCACAGAACCCGATACTCCAACACCACAGTATGACTTCAATATCGAGGCTGGCTTAGTGTTCTATCCCATGTACCAGGCTAATTCTGCATATACCATGTTTCCTCGATCAGACACCATGGCTACTATATGCTTTGCTATTCATATTTATGTGGCAGAGCGGTACATGTATCTATTATCTCACGCATACCAGTGAGCTGGCTATCTACCTATGTATCTATGGTACAGATAGCTCTTGCACCACAGAGCCATGGCATTGGTAGGTTTTCTACTCCCTGAACAGCTCTTCACAACTGATAGGTGCAGCCTCTCAGTCCCACCGCTAGTGGTACATGTAGCAACTAGTCATAGGATAGCTCTAATGCTAACTCAATGACTGTTGCTGGGAATCGTCTGTACGCATGTTTTTGTATACACATACTAACCTTGCATATCAGCCACGGCTACTATTTGAAGGCAATGTTTATTTTGCTCGGCACCTTTAATTGTATGGCTACTACTCAAGGGGACTACCTATTTGACTATTCAAGGAAGCATCTGATCAAGGACAGGTCTTCCTAAGCATGGATACTCGATAGTACAATATGCAAGGTGGATAGGAAAACACTTTTTTTAACAAAGTATCAGGGTTGGCCTACTGTGTTTCTAAAGCCTTCTTTAACTCCTTATATAATTTGAAAGAGCACATCTTATTGTATCATACCTCGACATAACTGAATTGTTTGGAAACACTGGCCCTGCTCAAACATCTTCCTAAACATGGGATGGCATACCAAAAAAGTACACAAACAAGGTAGGGATGATATAAAAGTGAAGGTGAATATACAAAGTCCCACTCCTGCATTTTATTCGACACTAGAGTGCAGCTGTAGCATGGAGGAATCAAGGAGTCTGCTTGTCTGATAGTACCAGTGAATGATGTGTGCCTGAGGGTTCATGATTGGAAAGAGGGCATTGTGTGTAGCGGATAGCTTTATTATTACTTTTACTTGTGCGTGCATGCGCAAGTATGGTTAAGTGGTGTGTGTGTGTGTGTGTGTGTGTGTGTGTGTGTGTGTGTGTGTGTGTGTGTGCGTGTGCATGCGTGCGTGTGTGTGTGCGTGTGCATGCGTGCGTGTGTGTGTGCGTGTGCATGCGTGCGTGTGTGTGTCAGTTGCCCAAATTTTGGCCAATTTGTAACAGGGTAGCACCATGATACAGTTACCTGGACATGCACATGTTTCAGTGTTACTCACACAATATGCGATACCAGTCTAATTAAGGTTGATGTGCCCCTGATATGGGGTCTAGTTCTGTAAGGATTTTCCAGTTGTGTCTTGGGTGTTCTATCCTGGCATGTAAACAAGTAAATTGTTTAATACTTGTTATGTTGCTGTTTGAGTGTACACTAATTATGTTGTGGTTGTACATATTGTCATGGCATCAACTTGTGACCATGTGCAGTGCACATGCACACCACATTAGTCCTTGCGGCGCCAGGCCCTTGAAATGACAAACATAATCATGTGCATGAACAATCAAGGAACCACATCTCCCTTAAAAATATGACGTTATACAAAGTCACCCACTGCGCATGTGCATCACTGTGCTAAGCGTATCTGCTGTTTGTGCTGTATTTTATGGTAGCAATGGTAGACACAATGCACCTGTTTGGCTTACTGACAGTACAATACATGTAGTGCACACTGTGCTGCACTGTACATGTATGTTGTGTATTGGAAGACATTGCATCGGTTTGGCTTACTGACAATATCCACAATATCGTACGTGCACTACATGTGCACGCTGTGCTGCTTGTTGCACTGCATGTAGCACAATAGTGGACATAGTGTATCTGTTTGGTTTACTAATAATATGGACAATATTTGTGTAGACAGAGGCTGACAATACTCACAACATAGGACATGTATGTGTACTGTGTGTGTGTGCAGCCCATGTGCATGCTGCGCTGACTGTGTACGTAGACAACAGGCTAGACAGCAGATTTAGGGAGTGATTCAGCGGAGTACTGTAATCAAGACTACCTTCATGTATCCCATTATAGCAAGTGCATAGTTCACATAGCACGACATCATGAGCCCAGCACATGTTCACTGTTTCTTTTATATAATCACCCAATTGGAACTCCTCAACAAGGTTCATAGATTTGCCCTCCCAATGAAATCGCAGTGGGTTGGAGGCTAGTGCATACTGTACCACATGCCATGAGCACTACCCAGTACCTCAGTTTAGAGGTCAAGGTTATTCTATTTCATTATAGCCAGTACAAAGGTCACATAACATGATATCATGAGCCCAGCACGTGTTGGTTGGTTGTTTTTGTTCTACGTAGATTTGATTGTAATTCCGTAACAGGGTTAACAAGGTTCACAGTTTTGCCCTCGCAAAGAGATCAAGATGGGTTGGAGACTAGTGAATACTCTACCGTATATCATATATAACTTAATATGCCTCAGAGGCAACAAGCAATACCCAGTAGCTCAGGTTAGAGTGTTCTGTTCAGAAGAGCCATGTCTTTAAGGCACCATGCAGGAGGGCTGTGCATTCAGTTTGATATAGCTGATTACAATATGGCTTGGAAACGAGGCGTAGGGAGTGACTCAGCAGAGTGCCACTGCGGTTTTGATCCCTCTGTAATCAGATAACAAATCAATGCTACTATAATCAATACTACCTTCATGTATTCCATTATAGCAAGTGCAAAGTTCAAATAGCTCGATATCATGGGCACAGCACGTGTTCATTGTTTTTGTTATATAATCACCCGACTGGAACTCCCTAATAAGGTTCATAGTCTGAAAAACACACAAACAGATAACAGCTAATCCTCTGAGTATTAGTAGTACGTAGTTAGCATCCTTTCAAGGTCCTTGTGAAATATTTGGCTAATGGGCAATATTTTAGCTCACTTTTAGAGTTCTGGCCAATCTGAACTGTCTGCCTCTGAGGCAGGAGGGCTATACGCTTAGCTTGATACAGCTGACCAAATGAAACAAGACTGCATTATGTCCAACCCACCTGTCATATACATTGTGGACAGCAACAAGTTAAATACAGCTGTTTGCCTCTCAACTGCACCCCTCCAAAAACATTAAACCATCACTGATTATACACAACAGATTATTGTGTTACATGCTGAGCATTGCCAGCTGTCCCTATGAAAGTTTCTACACACTTGTGTGTACTGATGATCGATCTCTGGGCCCTGTTTCATTGTGATTGCGAAAGTAGCAGCCTAAGTCAGAGCCTCTCTGTGCTATTGTGTTTGGGTTGTTCATTCATATTCCAGTTGGCCGGGGTGCAAGCTTCTGGAAAAGAATGCTGGTATATTCATATGTGACCCCTGCCCTCTCTCTTTATGTAAACAACCGTCCATATATGGAGGCATAGGCTGAGTGTTATTGTTTGTCTGTCTCCTTCGCATCTTTATGTATCCCATATTCGAATACTTTCAGCATTCTCACTCGTATTGCACATGCACATGCACATGCACATGCACACACACACACACACACACACACACACACACACACACACACAGTCTCAATACCCAATTTGGATAGCTATGTGTTTGTGAGAGCTGTGGAGAGAACGGACCAGGTGATAGTGGACCCAGAGTAAGTGGACAATGACCCTTACATAAGATGGACGTCAATGGGCAGGATTGCTTATGTCAATTATGATCTAACTCCTCCTTTCTAACCCCATTCCTGCTCCCAGTTGAATTGTCTACCCTGTTCACGGTCACTTTCTTTTGATATTAGTTTATCTACTCTTACCTATATTGAATCAAAATTTTAATTCTGGGTGTATCCAAGCCAGTACTACAGCAGGAAGTCACTTATCTGAACATGTTGGTACCTGAGAGTGTTCGGATAATTGATAAGGGTAAAAATACTATAAAGCAGATTACTTTCCATTTAATGCACAGCAAAATATCATTATTTTGGAGGTTTGGATAAGTCTGGATTACTGAATTTGGGATAAGTGACTTCCTACTGCAATTACCCACCAATCAAGAACTATAACACAACATCTATTGACAAGTTTCAGAAAATTTGTACCACCACTAAAAATCAGCTGGGCAGAATCCTGCAGCAGTTGGAAGTATTCTGAACTGAGTGAGAATACCATAGACAACAAGCTCTGCTGATCTGTAACTGACAATGCTGACATAGGCAAGTACACAGCGTCACAATAACTGCAGCTGTAAATGTGGGCACCATTGCTACTCCTGCAGCATTTGGAGGTATTCTGAATTACTATGCACAACATACTCCACTGATCTGCTGCCAACCATGGTGTAGTAATGTGGCACGGTGTGTGCACACATGTAGAGGTTGATACTCACCCTCCTACGGAGACAGTTTGGCTACTTCAATGGCATGCGAGTTTTTAGGGTTGCATCCGTAGGCAGTTTAAAACATGTTGGTGGTAATGGTCTCGTTGCTACTAAAACATAACCTTCTTCAGCCAAACCTAAAAACCATTTAGCACCTAGACACTGTGTAGCCTCCCTCCAAGGTTTCTCTCACCCACAATTTGGACATATGCTGTTAAAAAAAAGGGAAACAAAGCCTGGTACTCATTGCCATAGCAACAGGATTTTTACCCTTATTTCTGAGTCACTAGGAGGTTATTAGTTGCATAGCACAGACCATTTGTGAGTTCCACCATAGCTACCTCAAGGTCACTGTTTATTGTGGGTGCTAAATTTAGCAGTTTTAGCGAGTGTGGTCAAAATCGCTAGCTGATACATATGCAGTGCATGAAACAATGGTATGGCTTATAATTGCAGATGATACCACCTCATAATTGCGGCTACATCACTATGCTTCTTAATCTATTGCTGTAGTGTGTATGTTGCCTTGTTCCAGGATGCCCAAGTTTTTCTTTCTACTTCAGCATTTGCACTGTAAACAGCAAAATACGGGAGGTGGGGAATAGCCTAGCACCTGAGAATAGGTGGCTCTTAGCGTGAGACTTTCCATAGCAGTGAGCCTATGATGTACGTACCCGGTAAGTGATTTTGTGGCCCCACCAGCTCATTTTAGGCACTTTGGTGTAATCAGAGCTCTGCATGTTTGACTTGTAAAATGGCATCAACATAGTGTGCTAGAGCAAGAGGTGGATACTATGGCACCCATTAGAGTACTTGTCCCACATGCATTCTTGAAATTGCTCCTCAGATTTATGTGAGACTAAACAATACCCCCCAAATTATTCTCATCAAACGTGGTAGCTTCTTTGAAGAGACAACTCATTTTGGAAAGGTGATGGGGCACCAGTCTGTGGTGCCGGGGTAAAGCCTAGTCTCGTCCCCAGACCTCATCCAGCGTGTATATCGCTTCCGGTATAACGATACTGAAAGCGATCCGCAGTGGGGTTGGTTTTGGGTCTGGGACTGAGACTAGGTAAAGCCCTGTTATTAGCCACTTATTAATATAACACCTCGTATCCCCAAGCTTTTTCAAGCAATGAAAAGCTGGGGTTATGAAAGCTTAGGTATAAGAAGGGATAGTTAGCAATGGTACTTGTTCCTAATTCTCCCGTATGGCCTGGGAGCAAGGCCCTTGTGCTATGTACTGGTCTATATATGGTCCTGAAAATGGAATAACTTCCATGTATGGACAATGGAATTCCATTTTAGTAGTGTATACATGTGGTAGTCCCTGTATACTGCCCCCTGCCCTTTCTATGTTGTGCCAACAGAAACCCGACACTGCACTAAGCCATACTTGGCTTTAGTATAGGTAGTACTTAACCACCAAGTCATACGTGCCTAAGACCTTTTGGAATGGAGCCAAGAATATGAACAATCACTGGTCAGATGCCTCCCCCTCCACTATGTACAGTTTTGTTTACTTGTCGAGAGAGAGTGAGTGAGAGAGAGAGAGAGAGAGGGCTCACTCTCTTCTAAAGAAGTGCACTAGCATGCACAGCTTATTAATGTATGACGTGTGTTGCTCTATTAAAACTATGAGAAGAATGAAGTGCTTGATTTACGTATGTAGGGGTTGCCGACTGCTAGTTATACATCTAGTGTTAAATTAGAAATTAAATTGTTAAATTGTAGGGGTTGCTGATACATCTAGTGTTAAATTACTCATTATTGTTTATGGTTTTAATGTACCACTCCCTTCCCCTCTTCTCTCTCACGGTAGGCACAAACATATGCTGTGATAAGTGTAGTCTCATTCCCAAACTGTTTTTCACACACAGAAGGAAAAATAGTTTGGGAATCAGACTGCTTTAAGTGGCAGATGATCCTGTCTAGCCTCATCCCCAGGCTCCCCACACTGGAATCGGGAAGGCAGCTCTGGTATATTTTATCATGTGAGCATAATGCAGTGACAGGCCAGAACAAAAAGGCAACCCTGATATGCCCATGTGCAGCTTAGGTCTTTCTACCCCCTTTCTACCCTTGATGTCGCTCACATCAGAAAAGACACCAGGCTCTTCCCACCTTCACAACTGCCATGTTTGTGTTCTGGAACAGGGGAGCCTGAGAGCGAGCCTAGCTCTTGTCAGTGCACACACACATACAGCTGTACACCATGGAGTACCTACATGGCTGCTACATGGTAACTGATGTGATTCTACAAGTAATTGGTTACATTGTGTGCGAGTAGGTATTGAATTACTGCCATACAATGTCAATTTGGCATGCTGAGACTTGTGGTGGCTTGAGACCTGACCGGAAGTTGTGATAAGTGCTGTAGTGATGGTATGAGGGGCACGTAAGCTGCATTGTATGGTACAAAGCTCCTATATGCCATATTTAGCTAACCGATTAAAGAGCTTTGTGTGCACTAGCACTAGAGAGAACCATGAAAGCCTTTGTCACAACTTGTAACTGTAAAACGTTTACCAATGTTTCAACTGAAGGCTTCAGCCGTTAGATCTTAAATTAGCCCTTCCGAAAGATTGACGTTTTGTAGGAAACAGCTTGTTCTCCAGACCAACTTCAAGTAACCACTTGAAAGTTACCCCACAGTTTGACTCACGGGAAAAAAAGGACCCCCCCCCTCCCGAAATAGTTCCCCCCGGTCCAACTACTTTGAAGTATTTGGACCCCCGGTCCAATTAGAAATGTTATTATGAAGCTTGGATTTGGCATGAAACTACAATAATACTACAATTAGTTTCCCACTACAATGTATAAATCATCCACACACACACACGCAAAATAAAATAAAAACAATCTAAGAATCTATAAACAACTGTTACAAAACCAAGAAGCACTAGAATCAAGTACAGTTGAACATGCATTCACACGAGACATGGTACCACTGCTTACAGGTAGTACACTCTCAGCCTCCTGGTGTTCGTCTTCTCCACGATTTCTTGCTGTTAGCCGTCTCTTTCCTCGTCTCAATCCTCGGTAGTCTGGTAGCGGTCTCTCTCCTTCCATTTTCGGTCTTCCATTTCGCATTTTGTGACTCTACGTCTGCGAGACTCATTTGTATTCTCACCTTAGATTGACAGACTTGTACAGTAGTCCCAGAAAGACAGCGAACTGACCAACCAACGTGTTGCACGCATGCTTTAGGGGAGTCCAAATACTTCAAAGGGGGTCCAAATACTACCGTAAAATTTGGACCAGGGGTCCGATTACTATGGGGGTCCAAATACTACGTGACATATGGTATGGGAGAAAGGGTAAACTAGGAGTAACCCAGAGGAGGGGAGACATTTTACCTGGGAGGTAACAGGTAGAGCTCAACTGTGTTCACTTGGGAGCTGGTCTCCCAAGAGGAGAAGGGATACAGAAAATGTATCTGAAAAGCAACTGGTGGGACTCAAGGCTCAGTTTTTTGGTCCACAATCAATGCTTTAACCACTTGACCACGGTTGATGGTGGGTGATTCACAATCAATGTGTTAACCACTACGATAGATGGGGATGTCAGCAGATTTAGAATGACCCTTGTTCACTGCACACCTGTGGCTGTAGCAAGTTTACTTTGTGTGACCAGTCTAAATAAACCACCACTTGTCCAGAGGTGTGTCTTTTTAGATCCCAAAAGATGATTAAAAAAAAACATGGTCCTTAGGTTTAGTAGGAGGATAGTTTCAAGGCTGCTGTACGTATGAGTTGGTAGCAATGATTCTCATGCCCAGACCACCTCCCACCAAGAAACCGTCTGCTTGGTTCACCAAAGTCAGCCTGTATCTGGAAATGTTGTAAGGACCATTGGTTGTGAAATCGTTGATTATTACTTAGGTAGCATTTTCCTTATAACAGTATAAATTTTCATCTCTCTCAGTGATCTTGACATTCTTTGAGTGGGCATGTTTCATTTTTGAATGTTGCTTTGTTACATTAGTCTTGTGACCAGACCCAAGCTCAAGAAATTTGACTTGGTACAGCACACGTGAGATCTGGAAACAAGACTAATAATACCAGGATGGTCACACAAAGACAAAACAAGTCGTGTATCTGTCACTTTGATGATGTTACGTGCAAGCTGGGTGTTGTGAGATGATAGTAATAACTTTTGTGGCTATATACATCTGTACGTTAGAAATCTGAAAGTAAGTCTGGCTTTATCAATTTCCAAATAACCCCCTGTACAATTACCAGTTATGGAGTGTGGTTTCAGTACACAAAACACTGTAATCATAACTATGAGAAGCAACATCAGCTGACACAATTGTTAGCAATTTACATTCCAGTAAGGTCTGTCCTTTATCCCCAATTAGTTAATAAATCATTCGTGAATATTTTCGTGAAGTGATGCATTGCTACCATATTTACTTCATTCTCAATAGTCTGCTGCCAAACAATGGGAGTGGAAATACCTGGCGGGTCAGTAAACATACACCATAACAAGCAACCAGGAGGCTGCGTGTCCTCTAACAAGTTCTATCCTCCATTAGCTCCAAACTCTTCTCTTGGCTTTCACTCTTTAGAGGATAAAGAGTGAGCCATGAGATACAGTTCAAGAGTGGGAAATAAGAGTGTTACATTATTGTCTTGCTACCAGATGGCACATGCAATGATTATCCAGAGATAAGTTGACTGAAAAGTCAGTCTCTAAGCTGCTTCTCTCAAACATGTAGGAAAAGAGGATGTTGATTTTAATCTTTTCGTGTGAGCCACCTTCTGAGTTTCATTTCCAGTCCACACTCAACACTGAGAAACATTAACGGATAAAAAAAAGTAAAGACAGAAAATAGGCTACCACATTTGTGCATAGCAATTTCATAACAACTCAAAACAGAATAAAAGCACTGGGCCTCATCTGATCCATCTATTAACCCCTCTCCCCTTGTAGCAGGGGAGCTAGATCCCAGTACCATATGATGTGTGTGTACCCACCTGCCCAGTGTTTACTACCTACTGTAATTTATATGTACAAAAATATACTCTGCGGTTTTGCTAAGTGGTCGGTTCAGAGTTCAGTATTAAACAGGTGAGTAATCAGAACACGTATCGTGCACATGCTCACTGTGTGACTGAGGTGGATGTTAGGTCTAAATAGCTCCACACACGTGTCCCTTGTAGTGTCCCGGTAGAGGCCACTACAATAGAACACTCTAAGTGGCAGCTACCTCTCAATAAATGAGGACCACCTTTTATTGGGTCCCAACATAATACTGTCTGTAATACAACCACTTCATAGTGGAGTCAAGAATCTGTTATATAGCCCTGAGTGACTGTATGAATGTGATACACAATGTATTTACATAATCAGAGCGTATCGGTATGTTCATTCATATAATACACATTTGTAATTTGATATCTGATAGTGGGGACAGACTTGTGGACTACACACATGCATTTCACGGTGTGTGTATTGTTGTTGCATGTGTCACCAACAAAGTACAGTATGGCTAAAGTGTGTCATTGTGACAGTTGTAAGACGTTGACACAGGACTTCTGGAGCCTACTGTTCTTATTGCCTACATGGTAGCAGTATCTATAGTTCGTACCAATGTAAGGGTATTTTGGTGCAAGTGGAATGGTTGGAATCCGTACTACCATTTATTTGAGTAATTTGAGTTGCACGCTCCTTCCTTCTGCTTCATGGGGTTCAAGCTCTTGAGGGAAGAAGCAGTGAATTCCTCCAGAACACAAAAGATATATGTACTTCCATTTTGAAAATCTGTGTTACGACTCCACTTTGGCAGTCTTCAATGTTTAATTTAGTCAATGTTCCAGGCCTTCCCAGTCATTTGTAATCACTCACAGTATGCAAGAATAGGTTATGTTTCTGTAAGTGGTCGAAAACTGGAGGTGGGGAAGGCCTGGGAATGAGCCTACTAATATTGAATGATATCCTGCAGAAGTGCTGTCTGATTGAGAGATTCACCTACACACGCACTTTGTTCTTATGTCACCCAGAGATGAAGGTGCAGACCGAGAGGCTGTGGATTTTGAACCAGGCAACCAGTACATTCTGAGATACCGTCCCATCTCATCTCTGGTGCACACTGGAGCAGCCAAACTAGTCTAACCAGTTTTTCCTTCCTTTTTTGCATAGTGTCATCCAATTGAATGTTCACCCATTGTTTTGGGTGTGAGAATACAGGTACAATCATTAACCTCTGAGCGACCTTGTTATACATGACATGTGTACAGAGACAGAACGTTTTATGACTATTCAGTACAGAAATTTATTATTGTGTGCATTGAACTTTAACCTGTATCAGGTATTCAATCTTGTAAGATTTGCCATTCATAGATATAACTGTGCACTACTCTAAACTACTGTATATATGGTGCTGCATACTTCTGTACACTAAGCTATTGTACAGTACATTATCGTATGCTACTGTCAACTACTGTACGCTACTGTCTACTGTACAGTATTGCATGCTACTGCACACTATTGTAAACTACTATTCGCTACTGCACACTGTATACGCTGCTGTATACTACTGCACACTGTATACGCTGCTGTAAACTACTGCACACTGTATACGCTGCTGTATACTACTGCACACTGTATACGCTGCTGTATACTACTGCACACTGTATACGCTGCTGTATACTACTGCACACTGTATACGCTGCTGTATACTACTGCACACTGTATACGCTGCTGTATACTACTGCACACTGTATACGCTGCTGTATACTACTGCACACTGTATACGCTGCTGTATACTACTGTAAACTACTGCACACTGTATACGCTGCTGTATACTACTGCACACTGTATACGCTGCTGTATACTACTGTAAACTACTGCACACTGTATACGCTGCTGTACGCTACTGCACACTGTATACGCTGCTGTATACTACTGTAAACTACTGCACACTGTATACGCTGCTGTAAACTACTGCACACTGTATATGCTGCTGTATACTACTGCACACTGTATACGCTGCTGTATACTACTGCACACTGTATACGCTGCTGTATACTACTGTAAACTACTGCACACTGTATACGCTGCTGTATACTACTGCACACTGTATACGCTGCTGTATACTACTGTAAACTACTGCACACTGTATACGCTGCTGTATACTACTGCACACTGTATACGCTGCTGTATACTACTGTAAACTACTGCACACTGTATACGCTGCTGTATACTACTGCACACTGTATACGCTGCTGTATACTACAGTAACTGTAACACTGTACATTACTGTAAACTACCATGCTACTGTAAACTATTGCACACTGCATGCTACTGTAAACTACTGCACACTGCATGCTACTGTAAACTATTGCACACTGCATGCTACTGTAAACTATTGCACACTGTACACTACTGTAACTGTAACACTGTACATTACTGTAAACTACCATGCTACTGTAAACTATTGCACACTGCATGCTACTGTAAACTACTGCACACTGCATGCTACTGTAAACTATTGCACACTGTACACTACTGTAACTGTAACACTGTACATTACTGTAAACTACCATGCTACTGTAAACTATTGCACACTGCATGCTACTGTAAACTATTGCACACTGCATGCTACTGTAAACTATTGCACACTGCATGCTACTGTAAACTATTGCACACTGCATGCTACTGTAAACTATTGCACACTGTACACTACTGTAACTGTAACACTGTACATTACTGTAAACTACCATGCTACTGTAAACTATTGCACACTGCATGCTACTGTAAACTACTGCACACTGCATGCTACTGTAAACTATTGCACACTGTAAACTACTATTCGCTACTGCACACTGTATACGCTGCTGTATACTACTGCACACTGTATACGCTACTGTACGCTACTGCACACTGTATACGCTGCTGTATACTACTGCACACTGTATACGCTGCTGTATACTACTGTAAACTACTGCACACTGTATACGCTGCTGTATACTACTGCACACTGTATACGCTGCTGTATACTACTGTAAACTACTGCACACTGTATACGCTGCTGTATACTACTGTAAACTACTGCACACTGTATACGCTACTGTACGCTACTGCACACTGTATATGCTGCTGTATACTACTGCACACTGTATACGCTGCTGTATACTACTGCACACTGTATACGCTGCTGTATACTACTGTAAACTACTGCACACTGTATACGCTGCTGTATACTACTGCACACTGTATACGCTGCTGTATACTACTGTAAACTACTGCACACTGTATACGCTGCTGTATACTACTGCACACTGTATACGCTGCTGTATACTACTGTAAACTACTGCACACTGTATACGCTGCTGTATACTACTGCACACTGTATACGCTGCTGTATACTACAGTAACTGTAACACTGTACATTACTGTAAACTACCATGCTACTGTAAACTATTGCACACTGCATGCTACTGTAAACTATTGCACACTGCATGCTACTGTAAACTACTGCACACTGCATGCTACTGTAAACTATTGCACACTGCATGCTACTGTAAACTATTGCACACTGTACACTACTGTAACTGTAACACTGTACATTACTGTAAACTACCATGCTACTGTAAACTATTGCACACTGCATGCTACTGTAAACTACTGCACACTGCATGCTACTGTAAACTATTGCACACTGTACACTACTGTAACTGTAACACTGTACATTACTGTAAACTACCATGCTACTGTAAACTATTGCACACTGCATGCTACTGTAAACTACTGCACACTGCATGCTACTGTAAACTATTGCACACTGCATGCTACTGTAAACTACTGCACACTGTACACTACTGTAAACTATTGCACACTGTATGCTACTGTAATCTCTTGTTAAACCTCAACCTTTGGGGAGTAATTAGCTAACTCTTCAGCTACTGATCATGTAGAGAGGACCTGCAAATGCCATGGCTTCTAATCAGCATGGAAACTGAGAGAAAAGTTGTAGCATAATTATATTTTACGGTAATCACTTCTCAGTCAATACACTGGAGTTTTTGATGCATTTTACTGGCAATGGGTGAACCCACATACATGACTGCATATAGTTGCAGTAGCTCATGAAAGAGTATGTGGATAATGCACTGCAGGAAGTCAAAATATTGTGTAGCTAACCTAATATCCTTTCATGCTTAGGAAAAATGATTATTTAAACTGCTGACTGTAATCCTAACTGTGGATCCACGTGCATCCTTTTAAGACCCATTCCTCTCTCCTGTATACATGGGACAACTTACTCTCTTGATTTACAATAAAAACTGAACTTCGTGAGAAAACTGGGCAGACGTGGACGAGGAGCTAAATTTATCATTTTGTTGTACATTTTGTTTATACCGGTAGCTAGTGTACAGTATTGCACAAGAGATACGTCATATAGATAATATAACCTTACAGTAAGATCACCTGTATATTTTCATTTAGCCTTGTACCTAGGTACACAAGGATAATTTTGAGATTTGAACTGCTACCATGTGTTATACCATGAATTTACGTAGTTGCTGAGGGGACCGGTGAGTACAAGCACAGTAGCAGGGACAGCTTAGCTAGAAAAGAGGTATATACCTAAGCAATTGTGTGGGAGGTTTACATAATATTTACTTCACTAATGAAATAACAGTTGTGCAGTAGTGAACCATACACTGCACATTGTGGACATTATTCAACCTCTATTGATCCAGCTTCACAGGAACTCCACGGTGGTGAAAACTGCTTTCTATATCTTTCCGGGCACATAAACAGGCTTGCACGAGCTGTACAGGACCTGAAGGCCTAAGAATTAGAGTGGTCTAGAGGATTCAATTAGCTACAAGAAATGTCTGCCATGAAAGCAATAACATACATGGGAGATGTGGTTCATTGATTGTTCATACATGGAAATGATAGCTAGGTATCTTATCTAGGTACAATACCATAAAATGCCAGCTACAATCAATTTCAGGTACCTTACTAGGTACATGCCACAAAATGTCAGCTATAGTCCCAAAAATTTTTTTTTTACCTACCACAACATGTCAGCTACTATCAATAAATGTCAGGTATCATACCTAGAAATGTTAAGTACATATATCCTACAGCAGGTATACATGAAACTGTCAGGTAGTGAAATGTCATATACATGACCTGTAGCAGGTTAGGCTGGAATAACATAGTGTCCCTTTGGTGAGTTAGCCCACTACGGTTCTATTATAAGACCATTGTTCTATTAGTTGACCTAAAATGACTGGGCAGCGAGCCTGCATGCAGGGCGCCATGCATGCATATGGTACCATATGGGGGTAAAGGAGTAACGAATATAGCTGTGTTCATCTTGCTTGACATGACAGCATGTAGCTACTACAGCAAATGTGGTGGTGTAGCCAGGCTTAGGTGTTAGCTTAACTTTGTGATCATGTTTATTTTGTCTGGTTAGTGAGGAGTGGGGTCAGTTCACAGGTCAGGTCAATTGACACATGTGAATGTCATTTAGATGCCAAGTTAACTACAATGAGACTTGTGAAGACACTAAAATTGTATATTTTATTTCACCAGCCATCCTGTTCCATGCACATTTTAGGCTTCAAGTGATCAGAACCTGGTTGATGGAAAAACATTTCACATGCCCCATCATCTCCCACTCACATAACTAATCTGTATACACCTTGAGCTCCGTTGAGTGCATGGAGGTTCTTTTGTAAACATATCAACTTGTACATACACGTACACTGATGGAATTTTGAGAACTAAAGAGGTAGAATGCACGGAATACAGAGACAAGGACAAAAATGGCAGCAGGGTTGCGATATCTTTGGAATGCATAATGATGAATCTCACAGGTATCTGATGAAACATGATGATCAAATAAAATGCATGGTCTAAGATTCACTAACCACACTGTAGTTATGCCCTCTATTGTTGTCCCAGAATTCTTGGCCATTGGTTTTATAACGAAGTGCAAATTGCAAATCATCTCCATTGATAGGTAGTTCAAAACTAAACCGGTCTGTATGGCCATCATTGACACAGAATACTGCACACGTATCGTGAAACGTTCTCCAGTTGTCATGCGTCCATCTGACACAAATGTCCTTATCATATGCAATATTAGACACCCGTACATTCCCATGAAGAATTCTGGATTCAGTCCGAACACTTTCCAAGACTACATTGTCTCGACTAACTCTCTCAAAAAAGTCAGGTTCAGAACCAGGTTGGGTGAACTCTAACCTGTGTTTGTGGGTGGGGGATGAAGGTTTGGGTGAGCTGGGACCATCTTTTGTGGAAGATGCTGAGAAAGGCAAGCCATTAACGCATTTGGGTGCCTTCTTCAAGGGTACGGGAGGAAATACAATATCCTCAGAAAAGGGTACAATTCTTTTTTCGGTGTAGGACGAATCTGCGCTGGACAGTTGGTGTACTGCTTCTACGAGTGGCAGGCCTTGCGTGTCGGCAAAACGTACACTTTTGGTTCTTCTGTAAACGCGCTCAGTCTGCACGCAAGATTTCCGAGGCCCGTCTCCTTTGAGCGTTGGAAACGACCGGCTTTTCGAGAAGTTTCGTCTTCTTTCGTTTCCAGGGAAATAGATAGGTGAACCTACTTCTCCGGCTCCGCTCAGGTATGAAGAACCTCCAGTGGGACTCGTGCTCAGCCGCGTTAGTTCAGCTGCCAAGCTCTGCAATGCGAGGTCCGCAGTCGACTTGTCGCTCGAGTCTGGCCGTCTCAGCCGGTTGACAGAGTTGTAGCGCCCGAAGGTCTTCCAAGTTGGAGCACTGTAACTATGAGCCATTGGCAGGGAAAGAGGAGTTTCCACCAAAGCCATTTTATTGGTCATGGGGTCCTAGCAGATAGACCGCTTTTCGCTACAGGTTTCTACTTGCAACAGCCTCTCTGTAGCTCTCTTTTTCAACTGCTCACTTGTACCTAGTAGAGTACTAAGCAGGCAAGAGAAAAGAGCTAGGCTTCGTAGCAGCCCTCATTTAACTTATGAAGCCTTAGGCACTTTCTGATATAACTCCGGAAGTCAACATTCCGATATGTATCCACGTTACGTGCATGCTCCAATCACATTTCACGCGTCGTATAGATCATACGCGGTCGTGTGGCCCCGCCCAGTTTATTAAAATAGGCGGGGTTAGAAATTAACCCATTTGATACTGTGGTGGGACGTGTGAACCCAGTTAGTTGCTGATCTGCGCGCGCGAATATGACTACATGTACGTGATCTAGACTGTAAGACAGTAAGTATCTTTGACTTTGTGTAATTTGATAGTTGAAGCTCTATTCTAGTGTCTAGAATTATCGATGATTTAATATCTTGAGACCCTATAACTATAAACAACCCCCGAGTAATTTACGTGATTGTGAAGTAATTTTGAACCCAGCAAGCAGTCATGGATTCTATGAAGGAACCGGTTGAACTTCAGGTAATTTACTTTGACATGTCCATAGATTGGTTCAGTGAATGTTATTGAAACCAACTTGGACTTAGATATCAGGATTACACTTATAATAATAAGTATAAGCTCATCGGTACAACGTTGAATTATTGTATCGTCCGGGGATAAAATCTGAACACCAGAATTGCTTTGACTTCGACATGGTATCATAGTGCGAAATATTAGTGTGCACTAATTAGAACTTGGCGGTTTCCCACCCATCAGTTGCACTCTGTGTAAGTGGACACGTAAAAACAGCTGTAGCTACATCATCATTTTATGCATAGAGGGTGTGTGTTTGAAGTCAAAAATATGACAGAGTCAGCTAAGGAACTTGTTCGGGATGGATTCCAAAACTGAGTTTCAACTCCAGCCATCCTCCTCCACGGAGGCGCTGGAAATGCTCATTGTCCCAGGCCTGGACAGAGTCCGGGCGACCAATCTTTTGACTGGGGCAGAGCTGTCAGAGTTAGAAATTGAGGCCAATACCATAGTTGATATGTGAGACTAAGCCTTCTGAAATATAATCAAAAATATTGCTGCCATACTTCCATATATGGCGAGGCAATTAGGAAAAAAGAAAAAACGGGGTGAGCTTACTTCGAGGTATGGAGTATGTGTTTAGTTTCAACTTTCAATTGTGAAGAAGGCTAGCATAGGTACGGAAGAAATGCTACTTGAGGAGCATTGCTGCATAAGTCCCATCGATAACTGTTTGGCCATCTGTACTATTATGACATACACTGTAAATGCACACCCTCTATATGCGGAAGCGACAGTTGGTACAGCTGTGATGTTCTCCTCTCCTTTGTCGCAGTTATCCCCCTCAGGAATGGAAACATGTCCCCCTAACATTTCAGATGCACTCCCAGGATCAGAATCACCCTCACAAATCATCACGGCAGCATCAAAGAATCACAGTCGTTTGGGGATCACCCCCACCTCCACCAAAAAGGAGAAACATCCACAAGTTACCAAAGACTCTCCCCTATCAGTATGGGCTACAATGTCCAAGTATAAGAAATATGTCAGCCTACTGGTGCTTATTTTCCAGAATACTGCTCTGGTTTTAACTATGCGTTACTCAAGGACTGGCGAAGGACCAAAGTATCTCGCCTCTACTGCTGTTGTCCTCACAGAGTTGCTGAAGTTCACCATTTGCTTTGGGATGGTGTTTCATGAGCATGATTTGCATCTTGCGAAGACGCTAGGCATACTGAAGACTGAGATAGTTGGGAACTTTGCTGAAACCATCAAATTATCCATACCTGCTATCCTGTACACTATCCAGAACAACCTTCTCTACTTGGCGTTATCACACTTAGATGCTGCAACCTTTCAGGTATGAGTGCCCTTCTTTTCCCGCAGCTAGCCTCGTTCCTGGACCTTTACAGTCACTTCATCCCTAGGCCTTTGCCATTGTCCAGTTTTTGATATTAACCTCATTCCAAGGCCACTTGGGAACGAGGCTATTCAAAATGGAGGTGGTATATTTTATCATGTGGATGACATCAATGTCTACCTAGGTAGACAGGGGAGAGGGCTATCTGACCAAGCGTATGAAGCTTTGCTTATGCATTCTTTGTCCTTAACAACTAACATTACGTTTTCTGCTTCATAAACATTTGGACACTATAAGAAAAGGTCTCGAGGTTTTTGGGGACCTCTGCCATTCATGTAATAACATATACCAGGTCTCCCCCCTCCTTTTTTGCTGATCAAAAACTGGACAGCGACAGAAGCCTGGCAACCAAGTTATTCCCTGGAAGCTTGTGGTTATTGGCATGTCGGTAACACTACTTATCCTTCTCAGGCGGTAGTCACATGTAACAACAAGTATTATACTGTTGCATGAAATTCTAAATGAACCGTTATGCCAGCTTCATGTTTACATTGACCATTATAATAATATTATTATTATTGTGGCAAATTTCATTTTCATATGAAAACCTGGATTGGTTAGTCTTGTTTCATTCACCCACATTTCTACATGCGTGGTGCTAAAAGCAGTTCATTGGAATTTTGAATCTTGGTATCATCAAGTGTATGTGACCAGGCAGATCTTGGGGCTAAAGGGTTAATTAATAAAAAGACAGCATAGTTCGCTTGTTCCAATACATATTGTCATATTGTGTGTGTGCATGCACTCAAAATTTTGCTTTTCAAACCTTCACTTCTTCCTCTGCCACTCTCCCACGGCTTCATCTCTTCCCCAACAGGTGACTTACCAGTTGAAGATTTTAACAACCGCCTTGTTTTCTGTCTTTCTGTTGAACAAGAGGCTAAACAGAGTGAAGTGGTTCTCCCTTGTTGTGCTCACGTTTGCTGTCGGACTTGTCCAGGTGAGAATGACACTGAGTACGTCCTAAACCTAAGTATTGTGGTGGAACCTAGTCTCGTTCCCAGACCCTCGGTACGGTACATGCACGCAAGAGAGGAGGGTCTGGTGACATACTCCCACCATAGGCTAGCATTGATGTTGAGTTTCAAAGTGTGATAAGTAGGTGTGATGAGTAAAGCTAAGTACTTGTGGTCAGGAAGCCATACATACAAGATAATTGGCCAATGAGATTCTAAATTCCTCGGTGCTCAAAAATTTTGTCACCAGACCCTCCTTCCTTCTTTTATTTACTGGGGGTCTTGCTGAGGGTCTGGGGACGAGACTAGGTGGAACCCCTCTTAAAAACAACACTCTGCTAATTGGGAACCTTGAATATGTCCTAAGTTCATATATTCTATTGACTGTGAAATAAAGGCATTTCACACACAAGAATTTTTTCATTTTCAAGGGTGTCCAAGGGTAGAGAATTTAAGCCAAACACTTGTGAAAACAGGCCACAGGTGTGGTTTCCATAACATGCATCGTACCCAGGCCATGTAGAAGACCTGGGTATGAGGCTATACACGTCTGCATTTATGATTTTCTCGTGACATAAACTTGTTCTAACCAACACAATGTCACAGCATCCATCTAGTAGTCTGATATAACTTCTCTATGGGAGTCAGTTGTATAGATGGGCACTAATTAGAGTATCAGACGTGGCTAGATGTGGGACCAGACCATATAACTGAAAAATTTACAGCAAGAAATTTTTGTGGTAATTCAGGAATTTAATTTTACATATAGATTAATACAAATGTATATGTGATTATTGCTAGGTAGAAGTGTTTAACATGTGCTTAGACCAACCTTAAGGGCAGAGTGAATTAGACTGGATTTGAAAGAAATTTGGTTGGCCCTTGAGTGTATTCTGTTGCTACTACAGAAAGGAAAGGGACTGTTATAGGTGTAAACACTCGTTCTGGCTGTTGCCAAGGAGGGAGGCTGTTCTGGAAGATTTTTCACATTTCCAAGAGCTGTACCAATGTCTATTTTATTGCTCTTATCTCCCCCCCCCTTCTTTCCAAGAGCTGTACCAATGTCTATTTTATTGCTCTTATCTCCCCCCCCCCCCCCCCCCCCTTCTTTCCAAGAGCTGTACCAATGTCTATTTTATTGCTCTTATCTCCCCCCACTTCTTTCCAAGAGCTGTAACAGCATCTATGTCATTTCTCTACTACCCCCCACTTCTTTCCAAGAGCTGTAACAGCATCTATGTCATTTCTCTACTACCCCCCCCACTTCTTTCCAAGAGCTGTAACAGCATCTATGTCATTTCTCTACTACCCCCCCTTCTTTCCAAGAGCTGTAACAATGTCTAGTTCTTTATTTTCTCTCATCTCCTCCCTTCTTTCCAAACTGCCCCCCTTTCTGTCCCTAGTTACCCTCTGCAAATGATGACCAATGGCACGTAGGGAGCACTGTCTTCTCATCCATGGTTGGCGTGGGTGCTGTTCTGCTGGCCTGCATCTCTAGTGGGTTCTCGGGTGTCTTCATTGAGAAGATACTGAAGGAGTCAGACACCTCCATGTGGATCAGGAACATCCAGCTCTGTGAGTCTCTGGGATAGTGGTCGAGGACAAATAGAACAAGCTTATCATTGCCATAGCTACAGGATTATTAATCCCTCATTTTTGAACCATTAGGAGGTTACTATACAAATAGGAGTAATGGTACTCAAGGGGTTTTCTGTGTTAAATTACAGTGGAACCTCTATAATGTGGACACCATTGGTGCCATCTAAAGTGTCCTGAGTAAAGAGGTGTCCCTACTTCGGAGGCTTCCGGTAGGCGTCCCAATGCTTATTCGTGCCGTTGAGCGCTACGAAGGGGTGTTCCAGAGCTTTTCCTTGCTGTACGATGGCAAGAAAGGATAACCAGAGGCTAGAACTATGCGTACCAGTGTTAGTATAATGTCCAGTTGGTGAATCAATCAGCGGTGCCGGACAATCTTGTGCGAGAGGTTTGCCAGTGTCCGCATTATTGAGTGAATTTTGTACAGTCCAGGTACTAGCAGGACCGCAAAATCTGTCTGCTTTACGGAATAGCGAGGTGTCCGCATTTCGGAGAGCTGTAAAGTATTATGCGTAATGCAAATTCAATCCGGACCGCAACATTTTGTCCTGTATAATGAGGTGTCCGTTAAGGGTGGTTCCACTGTAGTAATTTGTACTGCAAGACAAAGGGGCTGGAAATGAAGGGGCCTTCTGCATTAAATTAGTACTTGGTGTACTGCAGGTGATAAAGGGGCTGGCTAAAGGTGAGAGCAGCCTGGGAATGAAGCTGTGTAAGTCTGAGTTCCTCACCCTCAAATTGACCTTGTGTTTCCTTCGTGTCTGTACCACTTCCTTCCTGGGATGTACTACAACTGCTTATGAGCAGCAAGAGAGAGCCTCGTGTCTGGGCTGCCATCCTAGCTTGCAGTACAAAACAGGAGACAACTGGGTACAGATGAAGAGAAGGTTATCTGGTACCAACTTGAGCTCGGAAAATAACTTGCCGACGTTTCGACTGAATGCTCCAGTCCTCATCAGGGCGCATTCAGTCGAAAAGTCGGCAAGTTATTTTCCAAGCTCAAGTTGGTACCAGATAACCTTCTCTTCATTTATGCAGAAGCCAACTGAGAAGCCACTGAAAAACTGGGTACAAGTTGCCACATGCAGTGACATCAGAGGAGGTAGGACGCGATCACGTGATGACGACTATTAACTGACATTCCAAGGCCAAGAAGTGTGGATGCAAGCTAAATGAACGACTCTATGGACAAAGTCGCGATGGACACAACGGGCGTACGTGGTTTTCGACAAGGTTGAAGATGTTTGACACTTAAAATGGCCTCCTGTGACTCACCTTGCGTCAAACTGGCAACTTACAAGCTTAGCCTGCGAGGTGAGTCATATTAACCAATTTTGACTAGCCAGATAGCTTCAGCTTAGTCGAAAACCCTATGCGCCCGTCGTGACTTAGCCCATAGAGCAATCCTTGTAGCTTCATCCACGATTCTTGCCCTTGGAATGTCATCAGAGCGCACTAATTGTCGCTACATTGTGACGTCATGTCCTCCCTCCTCTGCAGTGACATATATATAATGGACATTTGGAGGTGTGGCACATTATTAAAGCACTCTTTCTCCAGTATGTTAACAGTATGTTGCAAATACTTGAAAATTTGTTACTGACCTTGAAAGGCAACCTTTGGAGAATTTATCACGCTTAGACGTATGATGTCCAGATACGTCACTGCACGTGGCAAGTTTCTTCAGGCCTTCTCTACTTAGAATAGCAAGCAAGAAAGATTGGGTGGGAGGCCTGGGTGCGAAGCCAAGGAAGGGGGCTGTCATAACAAACAGGCTAGGGCTGAGTCCTTGAGGATTCAAGATGACCAACACCTTGTTCAGATGTACCCTTGTCAGCCACACATTGTTATCATATCAGTAGATTCCTCGTGACAGCCTCGTACCCAGGCTCACTGGCTTGCTACTAGTACATGCACACCTTGGTAATAAAGTGTACACAGGGTGGTAGCCTCTCGTTCTGAAGGAGCCTGGGGTTAAGGATGGCTACTGGTACATGCACACCTTGGTAATAAAGTGTACACAGCGTGGTAGCCTCTCGTTCTGAAGGAGCCTGGGGTTAAGGATGGCTACTGGTACATGCACACCTTGGTGATAAAGTGTACACAGGGTGATAGCCTCTCGTTCTGAAGGAGCCTGGGGTTAAGGATGGCTACTGGTATATGCATCTCATTCTATAAGCTTGAAGGCACATGCACACAATTGCCAGCCCCAAAAGATTACTCAGTGGCGGCCTCTTGCTATGAGGAGCCTGAGATCAGGGCAGCACAGAGGACCTGCCATTTGTATGGGGTCTTGTGGGGGGAAATGCTTATAGGACTTCTGGCTCCAGTGTAGCCCTGCTAGACACTTGGCGTGTGATCCAAAAAGTATGGGTTTTTAATGAGTCACAGATCCATGGAAAAGTTTAGGTCACAACACGGACAGACGTCCTATCCAGGGCAGTTGCTATAGCTGAAGTACTCTACAACGGTAGGGTGAGGAAGAGTCAGGTAGAGCCATGGTACAGTATGGTGGAATGAGGTAGAATCATCATAGAACATGATAGTGTGAGGTCAGGTAAAGCCTAGTAGAACAAGTTAGAGTGAGGTAGAATCATTGTAGAACATGGTAGGGTGAGGAAGAGTGAGGTAGAATCATCGTAGAACATGGTAGAGTGAGTTAGAGTGAGGTAGAATCATTATAGAACACGATAGGGTGAGGAAGAGTCAGGTAGACCCATGGTAGAGTATAGGTAGGCACATGAGCTAGAATCATTGTAGAACATGGTAGTGTGAGGTAGAGTCAGGTAGACCCATGGTAGTGTATGGTAGGCACATGGGCTAAGCTTGCAGTTGATCTCTACTATTCAGGTTGGCTCAGTTGGCATACACACTGACAAAAGGAACTGTTGATAGGTGCAAACCTACACATAACTTGTCCACATTAAGGAGTGATAATGGCCTCCACTTGTAGTACAATCTCATGTACATTGAGGTATGTGAGTGTGGTGGACATACCAACCAATCCTGTAGCCTCATTCCCAGGCATGTGTGAGAGCCTGGGAATGAGACCAGCTGCTGCATCTCAAATCATGGACCAAAACCGTAATTTGAGGGGCTCATGGACTGAAACTGTAACTTGAGGGGCTCATGTACTGAAACCGTAAGCCCTGTGTCATCTCTCCTGCATAACTTGAGAGGTCATTTTCTCCACACATGCACTAGTCACGATCTTGGTACATGAGTGCTGGCAGTATTTGGGATACTACACTGGTCTCCATTTACCATTGGTGTTCTGTAGTCAAACTTGTTCCCTGCTAGATTAATAGATTCATGAAAAACTCCAGGAAACTGTTTACTTACAGTTGTAATGGAACAAGCTTTCCAAGAAAGTCACTCTCCATGCTGCAGACCTAGTATTTGTTGACTGGTTTGCATGCAGTCACCACGCAACTATAAAGCCACACTAAATGCACCTCACAATTTTCTGTTAGGCAGTCTGTTCCTTCGTGTGGAGAGATAAGCTTGAACCTGTGAGGTTGAGTAGATCCCAGGAACAATTTAATAAGGGTAATTGTATCTGATAATTGGACCATTTCCAAGTATGGATGATTTGGGTACATGTACTGTGTTTGTAACTCATTCTTTGTAGTTTTAATTAGATTAATGGGAGTCTAGTGACGTGCATTATTGTTTGTGCGGCTTTGCTATGAATTAGTGGATCACCTCTTTCACTGGCTTTTCAGTGGCTTCTATGTAAGTGGAAGATAGTTCTGTTTCATCCTGGATCAACATTTTCGGCACCCATTTTTAAGTTGGTAACAGAGGATGGTATTTCATTGTTTATTTGTTAATGCAATTAGTTTAATTAATTTGGCTGTGGGTGTCAACAACTCCTCTTCGTCTGTATGTCTAGTGGCGGCATTCTCATGTACTGCATGGAAAGGTAATATGACAATACACATAGTGGTAGTCGATCAACCTCCACCAGGTGGGAGAAAGAGAAATTAGTCAATGGACCAACCTAGTGGACAAGACTGTCTCTCGACAAACCAATGAAATAGCATGACATCATAAAGATGTGATCATAAAACCAAGACTGCTGGGTGGGGGTCTGAAAACATGGCTGTGCTATTGGTGGGCCATATCTACAGGCACAGTGATGTGTACTAAGGAGGGAGGGAGAAAGATATCCCAAAAGTCAAATTTGTTATAGCTTACAATCTCTCCATCACTTGATTTTGTTTTCTTTCTCTCCTCAACATGGTAGCCCTGCTGAGTTTTGGTGTTGGTCTGTTTGGTGTGCTGGTGTCTGACTGGAGTGCTGTGATGGAGAAGGGATTCTTCCAGGGGTATTCCACAACTGTTGGAATCGTGATCTGCCTCCAGGTGTGTGTGTGTGTGTGTGTGTGTGTGTGTGGGGAGGGGGGGGGAGGGGAGGGCTGAGAGTGTGTATGTGTAGGTGTGCCTTGTTATTTGAGAAGTCCACAAAGGAAACTGAAAGTTAAGGTTACAATCAACTGCGCGGGCATAGTAAATTTATCGCTTTAATATCTCCAAAACTGTAACTGATATTTATCTCAAACAAGCTATAGTCCAAAAACACGTGAAAGAAATATATTATTCGGAGACAAAAAAGCTTCTGTTTAAAAACATCCCAATGTATTCGGACAAGCAACTAGCCGGACTGTGTGAACACTTTTGTGCCAAATTACTCGGTGACTGTAAAAGAATTCGATCCTGAAATCTTTTCTGGCACTATAGTTGCTAGGTTGGCATGTGAAGATATCTGGTGCTGTATTTATAATATTTGTAGGAATTTAGCTGCTTTAGGCGTAAGAAATGCGCTTCGGAGCGTAGAAGCTTCAGTCAAGTCCCAATTTTAGAGATTTTTTGCCGTCCTGCTAAAATACACTGCTCTATGCGTATACAACAAATCAGAACAACAAAGAAACGCTTTCCTTGCCTCATATTTGCCATAGGGATAAGCGATGTGCCTTCGAAATACGGCAAGGCCTCGAGCATCACCTGGTGGGTTTGGGGACACGCATTCCGCAATAAATAGTTGTTGTGTACTATAATTGCTTACGTGAACAACTGGTGCCTGTATGCATTTCACAGGTTTCCAACTAGTTGTGATCGTAACCTTAAGGGCTGCTTGTTCACTGTGTGATATTTGTGTGTAGGCAGCTGGAGGGCTACTGGTTGCCGTGGTGATGAAGTATGCAGACAACATCCTCAAGGGGTTTGCTACAGCTATCTCCATTGTTCTTTCATCGATCTTTTCTTACTTCCTGGCAGACTTTCATCCTTCAGTGTGAGTTGGGAGTGTGTGAGTTGGGAGTGTGTGTGTGTGTGTGTGTGTGTGTGTGTGTGTGTGTGTGTGTGTGTGTGTGTGTGTGTGTGTGTGTGTGTGTGTGTGTGTGTGTGTGTGTGTGAGTGTGAGAAGTGAAACTGTGTGTACGACAGTTAATTATAGCTCTGCAGTATAAGCCTAATCACAGTTCACTTACACGCTAGCATGTACATTCCAACTACAGGGGACCCTTGCTCCGTCTGGTACCGAACGTTGCACCTCATAGAGGTGGACCCTTGCTCCATCTGGTACCGAACGTTGCACCTCATAGAGGTGGACCCTTGCTCCATCTGGTACCGAACGTTGCACCTCATAGAGGTGGACCCTTGCTCCATCTGGTTCCGAACGTTGCACCTGGGTGCTATCAATGTCTACCTAGGTAGACAGAGTGGGGAGGGGCTCCTAAACGAAGAGCATG
This sequence comes from Agelas oroides, assembly GCA_949130485.1. Taxonomy (NCBI): domain Eukaryota; kingdom Metazoa; phylum Porifera; class Demospongiae; order Agelasida; family Agelasidae; genus Agelas; species Agelas oroides. Next base: position 2,065,285 of record OX422200.1, read on the forward strand.
TTTTGATGCAGCGTTGATCCCCGTGTGTTAGAGTTTCAAACATTCAGGGAATGAAAAAGTTGCCAGTCATTGTACAGGATGATGTTCGAAACACATTCTTTCATTCGGGGCCCCCTCCCCCCTCTCTATCAAGGTAGACAGTGATCTCACTCACATGATAAATGCTCCCAGGCCTTCCCCTTCCATTTTTGCGAACTGGGAGCGATCAAAAACTGGATGGTGGGAAGGCCTGGGAATGAGGCTAGGACAAACTAGTTCACGGCAGATAGGCATGCAACAAAACTGACCAGTGAAAATGAAACTGCTCTCTTCCTGCAATGAGTTTGTGATCAAGTGGGTTCCACAGTAATAACAAAGGGCCCCTCTGGTGCAGCTGAATCTGACAACTCGCTCTGGTGTTAATAGTAGAATGGATTAAAACAGTTAGAATACTACCCAAAACATAATATGTTTGACACTTCCTGTTCTTCACACACACACACACACACACACACAGGCTATTTCTCATAGGTGCTTTTCTTGTGCTGGTGGCTACTTTCATGTACAGCAAGCAGCACAACGTAGCTGTTCTACCAACACAAACTGACTCAAAAGGCTCCTAGCCACTTAGTCTGGTTCCCAGGCCCTCACAACACAAAGTGGTCTGGGAATCAGACTATACCTACCTATTTTGAGTAATCTTCTAACATAAGAATATGTATACTTGTATTTATTTTTTCAAATCTGCTTTCTTCTGATAATCTAACACACTCAGAGGTGAATTGTTCTGTCCTAGCTGCATGCAGTGTGACACACCTGACAGAAACTGACTATGAATCATAGCCGAGTGTGGAAGTGTAGGGCCCACAACTTATGTAGTCTCATTCCCAGACTGCATTTTTCGCGCCTGCCCGCTATGTGAAAAGTAGTCTGGGCACGAGACTACAACTTATGGTGGAACTGTTCTCTCTGGCTTGATGCATAAAGAACTAGGCTATATTGAGTCACAGCAGGATTTCAGTAGTCTTGGAACCTGACCCTTGGTTGCATGCAAACGAGCTCCGCCCTACTCTGTCACGTGATACGCCAGTGGGGGTGTGGCCAGCGTGACGAGCTGCAGTAGTACACAACTGGTGCTGAGCAAGATCTCTGACTGTCATTATGGCCGCAGGACTTGTAAGTTGTGCTGCATGGCAAGCATTGAGTAATCACGCATAGCCAATCTTCTTGCGAGAGTGTGGCTACACAAACAGTAGTGCTCCATTTATACACAACTGTATACCTTCATTTCCTTGACGCATGGAATAAGTGAGTGTTTGCAGAGCAAAGCAAGCGTGTTGCTTAAAGACAAGTCTGGGTGATTCTAGGAAGGGTTTGGGGGATAATTGTCATGATGCCATCGATCTTGAATGTGACGGGTTTATTTGATTTAGGTTTGCAAAAGTGCTCCCCCAACCAATCGTGTGGAAAATCTGAAAATGAAGTTTGTAAGCTGTGGCATTCCAGCAAGGAAGACTTCCAAGCAAGGTTACTCCCCAGACCTATCCTTTGCCCAGTCAGAAAGGTCCAAGTTATGCCCTTTAACCAATACCCCTACTAGTCTCATTCCCAGACCGCATTTTTCGCGCCCGCCGGAAAAAAGGGTCTGGTGAACTGCCTATTCCATTTTCGTTCAAGTGCGCCAGAATGCTGGCGCATTGTTCTTTTCTAATTTAACGCTTGACGTCATCGAAGATTGCATTCCACATTGCGTGCCAACGATTTACCAGCGAAATGGACGTTGATCGGGCAACTCTAGCTGCCGCGTATAGACTAGGCTATTATATCTTTCGAAAGGAGTACAAGTAGGCTGTCTTGGAGTTCGCTGTTTACTAGAGGATTTTTGAATTCACAATCCAGCTGACGTGACGTCATGGTGGTTTCAAAATATTGGAACCAAAACGGTATAGGCAGTTCACCAGACTATTTTTCCACTCGGCGAAAAGTAGTCTGGGCACGAGACTATACCCTCACACCGTGTCCCTACACTGTGTCCCTACACACTCGCATAACACACACCTGCACAGATGAAGTCGGCTGCACTGCAGCTGCAGCGATTAGCTACTCGTGTGGCACTCCGCCCAGCAGCTAGTTGTTGTTACCAGGGCAACCGGAGGCAGCTGGCCACTGGACGTCCTCCCCTGACTGTACTCACAGAAGAGGAGCAGCTGATGAAAGAGACAGGTGTATAGTGCCAGCTTACTTCCGTAGCATCGTCAAACATTCATCAGTAGACGTAGCTCCTAGTCTCATTCCCAGTCTCTTGCATCCTCCTAGCCTCATTCCCAGTCTCTCCCACCCTCCTAGTCTCATTCCCAGCCTCTCACACCCTCCTAGCCTCATTCCCAGCCTCTCACACCCTCCCAGCCTCATTCCCAGCCTCTCACACCCTCCCAGCCTCATTCCCAGTCTCTTGTACCCTCCTAGCCTCATTCCCAGCCTCTGACACCCTCCTAACCTCATTCCCAGCCTCTGACACCCTCCTATTCTCATTCCCAGCATCTCACACCCTCCCAGCCTCATTCCCAGCCTCTCACACACTCCCAGCCTCATTCCTAGCCTCTCACGCCCTCCCAGCCTCATTCACAGCCTCTCACACCCTCCTAGCCTCATTCCCAGCCTCTCACGCCCTCCCAACCTCATTCACAGCCTCTCACGCCCTCCCAGCCTCATTCACAGCCTCTCACACCCTCCTATTCTCATTCCCAGCATCTCACACCCTCCCAGCCTCATTCCCAGCCTCTCACACCCTCCTAGCCTCATTCCCAGCCTCTCACACCCTCCTAGCCTCATTCACAGCCTCTCACGCCCTTCTAGCCTCATTCACAGCCTCTCACACCCTCCCAGCTACAATCAGGCTCATTATGAGGCTATTTGGCTCCATTAAAGGCTCAGTTCGTAATGATTTTTTCCTTTCTTCTCTAGTTGCGAGATTTGCTCGTGAAAAAATACAGCCTCATGTGCGGCAGATGGATGAAACAAGTAACATGGACAAGTCAGTCATTAGTGGCCTCTTCCAACAAGGGGTGAGGAGGAGTGTGTGTGAGTGAGTTGGATCCCAACAAAGATGGAGGGAGATTGACTGTGAAATGAAGCACGTAGTGAAGAGCAACATGTAATCCTGCGCATGGTCTTTTTGTCTTGTGAGGATGGTCATTCAAATGGTGTGCACACACACACACACACACACACACACACACAGCTGATGGGTGTAGAACTGGACCCCAAGTATGGAGGTTCAGGTTCAACATTTTCTGCCTCTATCGTGGCAATCGAGGAGCTAGCAAAGGTCGATCCTTCCGTTAGTGTGGTGTGTGACGTTCAGAACACACTGATCAATGAGTTTCTCAAGAGATACGCCAGTCTGGAGTTGCAAGACAAGTACTTCCCTCGCCTGGCCACTGATTTGGTAGATACATGGCGAGAGAGAGAGAGAGAGAGAGAGAGAGAGAGAGAGTAGACGAGGGGGTGTATGGGTGGAGGATTTGTGGCATGGTGTTATGGCTGAAGAGCAGTCTGTACTGACTTCATTTTCTCCCCACTACGTAGTTTGGTCATATTATAAAGGTAGGGTAGTCATAAATTATATAATAGTAGGGTACTACCCTACTTTCCAAACTTTCTCCCCTCCTTTCCGCCCCTCCCCTCCCCTCCCTTCCTCCCCTCCACTCCCCTCCCTTCCTCCCCTCCCCTCCACTCCCCTCCCCTCTCCTCCCTTCCCCTCCCCTCCCCTCCCCTCCCTTCCTTCCCACCTCCTCCCTTCTCCCTCTCCCTTGCCCTCTCCCTCCCTTTCCCCCTTTCCTATCCTCCTTCATTTTCTCCCCCTTCCTCTTTATGCCCGTCCTCTCCAGCTTGGCAGCTACTGTCTATCTGAGCCCCACTGTGGAGGGGATGCGTTTGCACTGAAGACCAGTGCAAAGAAAGAGGGTGAACATTGGATCCTGAATGGACAGAAGGCCTGGATCACAAATGCAGAACATGCTGGCTTCTTCATTGTCATGGCAAACATTGATTTTAGCAAGGTAACCTTATAGGTATTGGGAGGGAGGGAGGGAGGGAGGGAGGGAGGGAGGGAGGGAGGGAGGGAGGGAGGGAGGGAGGGAGGGAGGGAGGGAGGGAGGGAGGGAGGGAGGGAGGGAGGGAGGGAGGGAGGGAGGGAGGGAGGGAGGGAGGGAGGGAGGGAGGGAGGGAGGGAGGGAGGGAGGGAGGGAGGGAGGGAGGGAGGGAGGGAGACAAAACATTGCTGCTACTAATCATTGAGACCTCTGTTACAACATCCAGCGCCACAAGGGTATCACAGCATTTATTGTGGAGAAGGACACTCCGGGCTTCACGGTGGGGGCAAAGGAAGACAAACTGGGGATACGGGCCTCCTCCACCTGCCCCCTCTACCTGGAGAACGTGAAGGTATAGCTAGTGGCCCTTCCTGGGGTGATGTAGCTAGTCTTGTCCCTACGTCTCCACCCAGTCTTTGCATTGCTTGCAGTACAGAAAAGCAACAGAAGGCATGGTGGGGAGGAGGGATGGGAAAAGGGGAGGAGGGATGGGGAAAGGGAAGGGCGGTGAGCCTAGTAAAAAAAAGCTGTAGTGCAGTTACAACAACAATCTGGATATAAAACAGCATACCATGTGTTGACGCTGACTTTATGACATAGCCTTGCTCCCAGCCCACTACCAGATTTTATCTTCATGGCTGTGAGACAAAATCCGGGGGTGGCCTGGGAATGAGACTATACTGCTGCCAAATTACAGATAGTGTATATTTCTGAATACAGGTGCACGAATCTCAGGTGATTGGTGAGCTTGGAAAGGGATACAAGTATGCCATCGAGATCCTCAATGTCGGCAGGATTGGCATCGGAGCCCAGGTAGATGGTCCTTAACTTTAACAATCCTTAGTTCTAAGGTTGTAGCCATCACCATGGTAATAGAGTCTTCTTCCCTCATTATTGAGACCTGTGGAGGGTCTAGGAGCTCATTGGTCAGTCAACAAGGACAGGGATGTTGGCTATTATGTATGTTATGTTAGTTTTTTGGTTTTGACTATGAGTCCTGGGCAACCATCACCATGGTAACAGGTTTTTCCCCTCATTATTGAGACCTGTGGAGGGTCTAGGAGCTCTTTACTCACTTAGTGAGGACTGGGACAATGGCTACTAACTATGTTATATATATTTATCTCTTAAGAGCTTTAAGCTTTCTTTAAGTGGCTGGTTTTCCAAACAAAGAGTGACCCCCAATTGGCTTAACTTCAAACATTGAGTCACAATGATAAGAGAAGGAAATCAACAACAGAAACTTACACAGCATCTGTTTGTCTGCAGATGGTTGGTCTGGCCAAGGGTGCCCTGGAGAGCGTTATTCCATACCTCCACGAGCGTGAGGCCTTCTCACAAAAAATCGCCGATTTTCAGGTGAGCAAACATTGCCTCAGTTGTTGTTTTCAGCATCCAAAATCATTAGGCTATAGACCTCTTCACCTTGTGAATACAGAGTTTTATCTTGCACACTTAATCTTCAGCTAAAAATGTTTTGCAAACACCCTAGCTGGTTCCCTGACCGTTACACCTAGTCTTGTTCCCAAACTGTTGCAAATTTGGCCTGGGAATGAGGCTGCAACCACATGGTTTTGTCAGTAAACCAAATCCTATATCTTTTGTAGAAGATTGACAAGGCTCTGTAGCTAAGGATGTTGTGAGCTGTTACACTATTCAGGCCCCAAACCGACCGTAAAAAAATATTTAAATTTGGCAGTAGCGTCTCAGGTCCGTTTATCAAGGAGCATGGCCGTAGGTACTTGAACAAAGCCAAGTTCGCAAATTTACAAGAAATAAAACTGGCAGCGTGCTAGCGCCGTGCTAGCTACAAGTACAGCTCGCGTAGAGGGGTGCCGGACGGGGCCAAGAGCACTACTGCATGCATTACATCATTACGCTTTGCGTACAAAATAATATTGGCAGATTTTAATTTGCCGGTTTCAATCCCAACTGCCAAATTTAATTCCCCGTCAAATTTTCCGGCTATACGGTAACACATGTTTTACTGTTGACCCTGCAACGTCACTGTCTGTCTCCCTTCAGGCGATGCAGCACATGCGTGCACAGCTGGCTACTGAGATAGAGGCTGCTAGCCTGATGGTGTACAACACGGCTCGGCTGAAGGACAACGGACTTCCCTACATCAAGGAGGCTGCCATGACAAAGTATTACACCTCAGAGGTGTGTGTGTGTGTGCGTATGTGTGTACGTGCGTGCGTGTGTGTGTACGTGTGTGTGTGTATGTGCGTGTGTGCATGTGTGTGTGTGTGTGTGTGTATGTATGTGTGTGCATGTGTGTGTGTATGTGTGTGTGTTATGTGTGTATATGTGTGTGTGTGTGCATGCATGTGTGTGTGCACACACATACTCACTTTGTGTTGTCCTTCGTGTCTGACCCACTGCTAGCATCTACCTCTTCATTTTCCACCACCCACTAGGTGGCCAACCATGTTGCTTCTCGCTGTGTTGAGATGTTGGGTGGTGTGGGGTTCATCAAAGACTTCCCCGTTGAGAAGTTCTATCGAGATTCCAAGATTGGTAAGTGTGTATAGATTGTGATTAATGCTCCAAATAACACCTTTGCACACTAACCTCATTCCCAAGCCTAGGAAGGCCAGGACCTCCGCATGCTGCCTGGTCACGGCTGATGTGGCTTCCTGATACCATCCTGCGCGACTCTTTAGAAGATCTGGGCCTTAATTACCTTTTTTTTTAACAGAGGGGTATGGTTGGCATTGTATGCGAGTATGCAATGATGTCCTACAGGTCAAACGTTTTGAAGTGAAGAAACTGTTTTGACATTCTATGTCCTACAACTACAGGTCAGATCTATGAAGGCTCTTCTTTCATCCAACTCAACACCATCAGCAAGTGTATGGACGAAGAGTTCAAGAAGACGTGAAGGTGTTGACTATGTAGTACAGGCATTAAAAATTGCTTCAAATGTAAAGATGTTTATACGTATAGCTAGTCGTCATTGTCGTTGTTGTCTGAATATTCAATTTTTCTCCACAAATTTTCCACTTAATTGTCCAAAGTACTTTGTAAGTCAGATACAAGTGTACCAAAAAATAACACAATACTACAAATTTAGTTAGTATAAAAGGTGACAAAAAGAACTGGGTTGAGTGCATTTTAATATGAAAACTTCCATGGGTTAAGCTTCACGAAGGGTTGCTGGGTTGCAGCGAGGACAAAGAGAGGAGTTGTGTGGGTCTTATCTCCAAACCAGTTTGTTGTGTGTGTGGTAGGCTTGGTGTTTGCAGGATCTTCGGGGAGTCGGTGATTTTGGGGGAAGTGTCTAAAGTTCGATTTCAGTGGTGTATGAAATTTTGTCAGTAGGGATGCGTCTGCTCTCTGAGTGGACTGTGTATAGTTTTTCAAATCCCTTTCTTTACCGCCATAACCCGCCTTGTATGTGGAAGAGTAGGAGGGATGAGGAGCGTCGTCCCAGGAGATGCAGTGGTGAGAATGATGCTGGTTGACCTTGCTGTCCCTCACAAGCCTCTTGCCAAAGCCCTGTGTGGGAAGGAGGGGCCAGAGGATTGAATAATCATGCCAAGATGAAAACTAGCTTTCAGACATTTTGTAGTTTAGTAGCTACATTGCTAAATTTATACAACAGTCGCTAACACATTGAAAGTGTGAGTGAACGGATTACCTGCCCAAAGTACACTCCAGAGTCCTGGAAGGCATGGCGATTGTCATGCTTTGAATAAAGATTGTTCTTCACAACTTTCTGCAAAATAAAAATTTGACACACGGATTTATTTCAGCTATACCAAGAGACAACATGCAATAGCTATGTAGACGCTTTATATTGGGACAATGAAAAAATTAATTACCTGATTAATGTGAATTGGGGGCAGTGTTGAGGCCATTACTGTCTTCTCGCCAATCAGTTTCACGCGATGCAGCTGTAAATGTGCGAAGTAAAGAGTCTGCCGGAATTTAGGGACGCCATCTTGATAGCTTTGGTTGCTATGGTTACACATAAACAAACGCGACGCTAAAATACTACTTCGCCTTCGGAGTCAGCTGCTGCAGGTTGGGAAACTGTCGTTTGCTATCAAAAAAAAATCTAACTTCATAAAGGCTAGGTTCCCAGGCTCCTTCCCAGCTACTATCGCATACTGTACAGTAGGCGAGGAGACACTATGCGACAAAAGGTGGGGAGGAACCTTACCTGGGGGCCAGGCTAGATTCTTGCATAACTAGTACTGAGTTTCGTGCATGTAGCTAGAGATAAAACGTCATAGCTATGGATCTAGCTACGTACAATAATGTAGTCTCTGTGTGTATAGTCCTCCAGGGGAAGCATGCTTGTGTCCTAGTGTACTGAAAAATACTGATTACCAGACTAAAAGTTAGCCTTATTGTCTCAGGCCCTTTCTTCCACGAGGAAGAGCCTGGATAAAAACAAAGCTAGGTTTAATTGAAGTATCACAGGTACTATTTTATACTTCCAACTCTTCTCCTTCCCTTTTTTGAAGCATTTGCAAAATGGAGACTCAGGAAGTTCCATCTCACCCTCAGGAGACAGATACCCTCAGATATCTGAAGGAACACAAAGTTTTGGAACTGTTTGAGAACCTCACGGCAGCTCTGGTGTACAACAAACCCAAGGATCCCAAGGGTTTCATGAGAGAACACATTCAGCAGTTGCAGAGAGCCAGGTCAGATCCAGACCAGACCGACCCTCCGTCTCTAGTTGATGAGTCTAATATAAGATCAGTGTTCAATATGCTGGACATTGCAAAGAAAGGTTACATTTCTCATCAGCAGTATGTGCATGCCATGGAGAACTTGGGAGTGACACAATACAACCAGAATCCAGTGGGAGCAGAGATGAACAAGATCAGCCAAGAGACATTTGTTCTGGAGACTAAGGCAGCACTAAGAGCTGCTACCGCGACATTCCTTGATTACTGAGTGGCATGTCCACTACTTGGTTTCATCAATCTACAAACTCTCATGCATGTTACAAAATCTGATACAGTACATTGATGACTAAATGAGTGCATGAGATATTCAAATAAAAATTTGGACTTCTCTGGTGAATGTTTCCTCTAGTAAATGTCTAAACTCAGCACTAGCAGGTCCAACACTGATGTCCAGTGGTTTGTTCGCAAGCCTCCCCATCCTCAGCTCTTCCAACAGCTGCTTCCGAACAGAATTTGCTTGCTGTGCTACAAACACTTTGGGCTTATTACCTGCAAAATATTAGAACTTTTATAGTTTCGTTCTCAGACCCAAATGAGGCTAGAACGTTCCATGCCTACCTGAGTATTCCTTCAAAATGGTGGAGACACACTTCCTGAGAACATTATCTGCTTGGTGGACATAACTCTCCAAATTAGCAACTCTGCAGGATTCCTTGTGTGTGTGTGTGTGTGTGTGAGGGGGAGGGTCCTTATGGGCAGACTTGTTTTGAGCTCCTTTTAAAGACCAGCAAGAGGGCAGGGAATGAGGTTAGAACAAACTCAAAACAGATTTATGAACAGTTGTTTTTAATTTGTTTGTTTGTTTAAGTGTATATAACAGTTTGGTTCAAATGACAAAGGATACATAATAGTGCAAATGCAACAAGTTTTTTCTTCTAATTTAGGAAAGTTCAGTTCCCCCACAAGTTTCCTTGTTAGCACTTTCACAGTCCAGTTAGCCTTGTTCTGATCCAGGTTCAGGTTGGCATCCATCACCTGTTCCAAAATCCTGGCCCCTGAGAATGTCACAATCATAGTGGGTAGGGATACTGATCTGTGGCTCACAGTGACTCTGCTCAGTTTCTATAACCCTGTTGTATATTTCTCTATGCAACAGTTTACTCCAGCCACTGTTCCTTGCAAATTCAGGTGACCCGTTTACACACTGGCCTGAAGCTCTTCTCCAAAAACGCTTCTCTTCCAGCTATGTCACGAGACCATCTTTGGTCTGTTTGACCATACCCTTTTTCAACCAATGTTGGTCTAAATGGTCAACTTCTAGTGCCAAATTTGGTTGATTTGGTTATAGTTCACTCAATTTGGACCTGTTAGACCAAACTTGGTTGATATATGGTCTTGAATCAATCAGACCAGAATTGTTAGACCAGTTTCAGTAGAAATTTTACATATATTTTCTGATTTTGATAGAAATGATTAAGTTGTGGTTGCAATGTTAAAACTGGTCACTTTAGAAATGCATGGTCAAACTTGAATCATTTGTCCCTGCCCCAGGGACAAAGACAGAGGGACAGGGACAGGGACAGAGACAGGGACGGGGATTGGGATGGGGACGGGGATGGGGACGGGGACGGGGACGGGGACGGGGACGGGGACGGGGACGGGGACGGGGACGGGGACGGGGACGGGGACGGGGACGGGGACGGGGTCGGGGTCAGGGACAGGGACAGGGACAGGGACAGGGACAGGGACAGGGACAGGGACAGAGGGACAGGGACAGGGACAGGGACAGGGACAGGGACAGGGACAGAGGGACAGGGACAGGGATAGAGGGACAGAGGGACAGGGACAGGTACAGAGGGACAGGGATAGAGGGACAAGGACAAAGGGACAGGGGCAGGGACACAGAAACAGAAGGAGAGAGGCACCAAAATTTGGTTTAAAAAAAATTGAGTGAACTATAACCAAATCAACCAAAGTTAGCACTAGAAGTTGACCATTTAGACCAACTGGTTTAAAAAGGGTATGGTCAAACAGACCAAAGATGGTCTCGTGACATAGTCTCCAACCAGCTCAGGCACGCGCACGCATGCGCGTAACGAGGAGGGGTGGGGCTAACCATGGCTAACACGCACCTGCAATAGAGTTGCTATAAAATGAAAAGCGATTTTGAGAGGCGATCCAAACACTGTAGCTGGTTAGCAATGTCTGGAACGGCGTTGGGAATCATTCTTCGAAACTGCGAAAAGTTTGCCGATAAAACTGCGCTGCATTGGCTGAACAAAGAATGCGAGGTTGTTCGCAAGATATCGTATCGCGAGCTGGAGCGCAGAACGCGCGAACTGGCCACGAGACTCCTGAGGGACTACTGTGAGAAGAAGGGGCAGCGAGTGGTGCTCTGCTACCCACCAGGACTGGACTTTATAGAAGTCTTTGTGGCGTGCCTCCGCGCTGGAGTGATAGCAGGTACAAACAATTCTGTCTCAGGCACCATATTGTAAAATGTGTGCGCAGCAGACTATCTATTCACTGCTAAATACATGCAGCTGTTTGCTTGCAGTTGTGCAGTTCTGTGTATAGCTTGTCTGGTTTTGCATTGTGTACATACAACAGACAATGCAAGCCGGACAATTTGCACGGTTGGGTGTATGTTGTAGTCCCTGTTCTGCCAAGTAATGGCCACCTGCCCTATTTCTCTGCACTACACATGCATATCTCAACACACAGTACCAGTCAGTCCTCCCAACCTGCATCAAAGTGTCTACACCACTGAAACCCTGATTCGCATCGTCTGCGACTCTGGTGCCCACTGTGTCCTCACTAATGACCATTTTATTCAGGAAACAGACCACCAGCAGCTAGAGAACCTCAGGCAAAGAAGCCTCGTTCCCTGGCACTCCACTACAACTGCCTCAAACAGTGGCACACATGGGGACAGGGAGAAGGATTTGTACAGTAACAGCTGTGCCAAGGATACTGACACCAAGAGGCTAGACAATCCACTACCAGAGGACATCCCCCTCCTCCAGTACACATCAGGATCAACAAGTAAATAAACTTCCCTAGTGATAGTCAGGCCATACAAGAATATAGCTAATCATTGGTGACTAATCCATACACAAAAGGCTACTGTTCAAGTGTGTGAAGTTAGCCATGAACATGCATGTTGTCATCAACCATTATCATAAGTAACACAAGCAAGCCACAATATTAGGCTGTAAGGCATTTGTTGCTGTTTTTTACCATCAGCTAGAGTATATTTCAGATTTCATCTTGCACTCAGGCAGAACTGCATGGTCACAGCCAGCTACTTAAAATTCCACTACAGGTTTTCCCAAGGGTGTCATGTCTACCCATGCCAATTTGCTGCACAACCTCAAGCTTATGGAGGCCGTTATGAAAACAAACGAATCGATGGTCGAAGTCAGTTTTCTACCCCACTTCCATGACATGGGGCTAATCTGCAGCTACCTACAGCCTCTGTACTCTGGAGGTACAGGATATTTCATGTCTCCAGTCACATTCGTAGAGAATCCAAGCATCTGGATTGAAGCCTTTTCCAGGTACAAGGGAACTCACAGCAAAGCCCCTAACTTTGCTTTTGAACTGGTCCTTCGAAAGGGGTTTCCCAAGAACATTGACCTAGGGTCAGTGTGCTACATTACGAATGGTTCTGAGCCGGTTTACACTGAGACCATCACACAATTTGAATCCACCTTTGCCCCCTATGGACTGAAGAAGAACTCGATTCGTGTTGGTTATGGCCTAGCTGAACACACGGTGTTCCTTTGTGGTGCCCAAGAGGAAGACCCTGTAATTGTGAATGGTCGAATCAACTGTGGAAGGCCCATAATGGGGGTCACAGTAAAAATAGTTGATCCCGAGACGCACACAGAAGTCCCTGAAGGAGCGGAAGCAGAGATATGGGTGCACAGTGAGTCTAAATCCGTTGGCTACTGGGAGAAAGAGGAGCAGACACAGGTTACCTTTGAGAAACAGCTGGCAAATGACCCAAGAGCTTTCCTCGGCACTGGTGACTTGGGTTTCATCAAAGAAGGCCAGCTCTTTGTTTCAGGTCGTCAGAAGGACCTCGTTGTGATACATGGCCGCAATATACACCCGAGTGACGTTGAACTGAGAATAGAGTCACAGATGGATGCCATAAGAGCGGGAAGAAGTGCTGCATTTGAGTACGAGTATGTATGTACAGACGTAGAAGACACAGTGCCTACCAGAGGAATAGGTTTCGTGGCTGAAATTCGTTTTCCCGAGAAGCATACCTCTTCTGATCTCCATTTGCTTGCAGAACAGGTAGTGGCCACCATTACGCTGGACTTTCAGGTTGAAGTGCCAGTGGTAGCTTTCATTAGGCCTCGAATGATGCCTCGCACCACGTCTGGCAAAAGACAGAGACTACTTTGCAAGAAGCAGTTCACTGCAGGCCTCCTTAGTGAGCTATATCGCTGGTCAAAGTTCAAGATGACAATTCCTTCAGATGCAAGCCAGCACAACTCAAATCTCCCCACTCCCGTTTCACCATCAGCGCTAGAACCAGAAGAGTGTCGTGATAACGTCTCAAATTCATCAAGCGTCCCAGACGTAGCTGCCATGCAGAGAAAGATGACAAAAGTACCACCACCAGTTGCCACAAAGAAAAGAGCTTCAGATTCAAAGCCAGCAGAGAGACGAAACAGCCTTGACACACTCACAGCAACAGTGAGCACGATCCTTGGTGTTAAGCTCCACCCACATTCAAATATTTGGGCGTACGGGTGCGATTCTGTGAAGGCAGTTCAAATCAGCCAGATGCTGCAGTCAGAGTTTGGGTTTGCAGTGGAACCCCACCTGCTGTTCACACACCAGACACCTAACACCCTAATGGAGAAGCTGAAGAGACGCCTCCTAAACGTACAGTCACCCAAGGAAAGGGAGAAAGATGAATCATGGAAAAAGGGTCATGGGCTACAATCATTGCCATCACCAAAACTACAGCTCACTCACCAATCCAAAGGGAATCTCCACACCGCATTGAGCTCCAGACACAGAAGTGACGACATTGCAATTGTGGGGATGGCCTGCTCCTTTGCAGGTAAGTCTTGTGCATTTAAAGTTTAAAAGATTAATTTCAGCTGCAAACTAAACCTTGTTTGCCGATCATTTCTTCTTGATTCCATTCTCGGACAGCTTCAAAACAATGACCTGGGAATCTGGGTACAGCTTATCTATAATATTACCCAATAGCTGTTGTTTCTCAGATTCTGTCTTGGTGAAATTGTAGGGAGTGCGGTCAAATTAGGACCCTTTGTCCCAAAAATAAAAAATCACACAAAATTATCTTTTGTTGTGATTTTTGAGGTTCGCAAAAAAAAAAAATGTGCTTGCAAAAATTTCCTGCTGTACAATAGGTAAAGTGACACAGCCTTGACGCCACATGCAATCCAAAAACTGGGGGTGGAGAACTAGCCTTAGCCTTGTTCCCAGGCCTTCCCACTGTCCAGTTTTTGATTGCTTGCAGTATGCAAAAACGGAGGGGGAAGGCCTGGTCCATTTTATCACGTGAATGACATTTCGTCTACCTAGGTAGACAGAGGGGGGAAGGGTCCCCGATTGAAAAAACGAGCTTGAGGTCTTATCTTGTGGTTTCTGCCCAAGCGCTGGAGTTTCGAATGTTCGCAAAGCGAAAAACGTACCGCTCCTGTTTCAAAACGAAGAGCGCATGTGCAAAATGCCTTCTTTCGATCGGGACCCCTCCCCCCCTCTGTCTACCTAGGTAGACAAAACGTCATTCATGTGATAAAATGGACCAGGCCTTCCCCCTCCGTTTTTGCATACTGCAAGCGATCAAAAACTGGACGGTGGGAAGGCCTGGGAGCGAGGCTAAACTAGCCTAACAAATGTGTTTAGGAGACTGTATGCAATGCATGGCCAGAGTGTGTTATAGAGAATTGATATTGGGTAATGATGTCACCGCCATGGGTAGGAAGGGGGAAAGAAGGGGAAGGGGGTCGGGGGGACTTACAAATCACGAGCTCCATTTTGTTCATTTGCTAGGATGTGACAGTCCTGCTGCTCTCTGGGAGTTGATGATCAACAAGAAGGTGGCAACCACTTCCATCTACGATTCTGTCACTGGTCAAGTCATCCATGGGGGCTTTGCAGAAGCAACCAGCAACTTTGACTACAACTGGTTTGGAACTTCCGAATGGGAGGCCTCGACCTTGGACCCACAGCAGTGTCTGCTCCTACACAAGGCCTGGGAATGCTTCCAGAATGCAGGGTATGGCTCACGTAAGTCACTCGATGAAATCAAGGGATCTGACATTGGTGTGTTTGTCGGGGTGAGCAGCAGCGATGCACGTGTGCTAGGCCAGTCAAGAAAACCACCCCCACCTGGTACTAGCCTAGTGAGTAGCATAGCTGCAAACAGAATATCACACAGTTTTGGGCTCACTGGTCCAAGTATGGCTATCGACACTGCATGTGCGGCCTCCCTCTCAGCTCTCCACGCTGCTTGCACCTCTCTCAGGCTCCAAGAGTGCAGTGCTTGCCTTGTAGGTGGTGTTAATGTTCTTCTAGACCCAAATTGTACCATGGTGCTGGCCAACATGGGTATGTTGTCCCCAGATGGCAAGTGTCATGTGTTTGACTCAAATGCAAATGGTTATGTCCGTGGAGAGGGCTGCGGAATGGTTCTCCTGATGCCTGTATTGCAAGCCAGAAAGGAGGGCAAAAGAATCCTAGCTGTGATAAAGTCCACTGCCACAAACCATAATGGAGCTTCAGCTACCCTGACCTCTCCAAGCAGCCTAGCTCAAAGGAACTTGTTTCAAAAGTCGCTAGAAAGTGCAGAAATCCAACCAAATGATTTGGCCTACTTGGAGGCACATGGTACAGGTACAGTACTAGGGGATCCCATAGAGGTCGAAGCCATACAAGAGGTGTTTGGCTCACAGGGTGCTGAAGAAGATGAAAGGAGGAGAAGTACTCCACTTGTGGTGGGATCCATCAAGGCCAATATAGGCCATCTTGAAACTGGCGCTGGTATTGCTGGTTTGATCAAAACTGTGCTAGTGCTTGAGCATGCTAAAGCACCCGGTAACGCATGCCTTCAAACCCTCAATCCTGCACTCAGCTATGGCCATTCCCAGATCACCATTCCACGTGACAATATCAGTCTCGAAAGCTGTTACCATGGAGACCGTGATCTTCTGTATGCAGGTGTCAGTTCATTTGGGTTTGGAGGGACAAATGTGAGTGCCATATTGCAGCAGTACAGCCAGCTGCCACACATGGCAGAAGTAGAGTGTGGTGTCCTCTTTGCTCCAACTAGCCAGTTGCACACAATGGGAGGAAAAGCAGAAGCAGTCAAGCTGCTCTCCTTGACAATAACGTCACTTTGCTCGACATTGGTACCCTTTGAGCGTGCATACCAATCATGTCAGGATGCCATTACAAGGGCTTTGAATGGTTTTGCTAACACGGCAACCAAAAAATCATCCCTGGAATCTCTGGATTGGTCAACCATTTTACAGCAGCCAGAGGTACTGGCATTTCTCCTCTTCTATAGCATAGTAGTCACTCTTCAAGAACAGAGAGTCAAGATCTCACAGATTGGTGGCCTAGACCTTTGTGGAGAGCTGGTGGCTCTTGCTTTTAGCACAGTTTTGGGGCTTTCAGACGTGGTGCGTCTGCTGCTCCATGGTGTTGCTCCAGATAGGTGCAGTATCTACGCCCTACCGGCAGCTGGGAATATCACAGAGTCCCCCAATGTTCCCGTCTTCTCACACATCCTCGGCAAGGTTTGTGGCCCACAAACATCTGAGCTTGGTAATGACTATCTTCTCCGATTGGTCTCAAACTTACGGGAGGGTAAATTCCAGACTTCAGAGACAGACGGCACCAGTTTGGTGTCTCCAAGCATCCAGCCAGGACTCTACATCTCTCCGTTTCCTCCAAATACTTTCTCCCCAGTCCTCAACAACACAGTTTTCATCACTCTGCAAGAGAGCTCTCACTCACCTGTCGGATATTTCAGAGAGAAGTTTCTGGAGCTTCGCAACCTGAACGACAAGTTGGCACTTGAAAGTTGCGAAAGTAAACCTTCCAGAGATGTGAAGAGACCTGCGTTTTATGAACACTATCCATTCAGAGCTCTCGTCGATGGTATCCAGCTGCAATTCATTGAGACAAAATATGGATCTGATGTGATTGGCGGCACCAAATGTCTCTCACACAAGAAGCCGTCAAATGAGACAGAGTTGAAGGAAAGTCTCGAGGATGACGCTGTTGGTATTCAAAGAGAGGAGTCAGGCTACGTCACCCAAACAACGTCCGCTGAGCTAGTTGAGCTGTTACCTCACACACAGCATCACAAGACCAAGTGTCTTACAACCGAGGAATTAGTGAAACAGAAAATCATCAGTGATCTCTTTAGCTTAGTAAAGAAGGACTTGGAAAACCCAGAAATGCTAGTCGGTGACGTTGCAACGACAGGCTTTTTTGCACTCGGACTTGATTCTCTAAATCTGATGGAGATTCGTGAGTACATGATCAAGAACTTTGATGTCTCTCAGAGCTATTCGGAACTGCTGGAACTGGAGACGATTGGGGCAATGGTAGAGGCAGCCATGGAAACAAACCCATCCTTACTGCTCCAGCTGGGTGGAAATCAGGAAGAAAAAGAGTCCATTTCCCCTGCTGACTCCCAAGTCAACGATTCAACCAGCCCTGAAAATATGGGAGTACTGCAAGCTCTGTTTAAGTTGGTAGAGAAAGAAATTGAGCCATCATCAGACTTGTCTGTCGAGAGGTTTGCACGTAGTGGCATATTTCAGTTGGGACTGGATTCCCTCAATATCATGCAAATAGCCGACTTTCTGAGAAGAACGTACAAAGTTGACAAAAAATTTTCTGAGCTGATTGAATGTGAGACAATGGCAGAAATTTCAGAAATGGTTCTCAAAGAAAGCCCAGTTCTAGTAGCCAATGAAGCTGCAGGAGGTGAACCCATCTCAAAGACGGAAGAAATGTCTAGAGCAGTATCTCTTGAAAACACTGTCAACTCTCTCAGCAAGACAGCAGCTGCAGAGCCAGTTAGCAACTATCCAGTTCTGACAAAGGAGGGGTATTACACTGTACCATCAACTGCTGAAATCCGCAAGTTGTCTCATGATGACTTGAAAAGTGTTCGCAATTTCACAGTCGGCCACAAGGGGGTTGGAAAAGTCACCTTCCTCGGAGAGTCCGACATTTCTGGGCTTGACTTGGATCAGTTAGTGCGCATTGAGCCACAATTTGTTGAGTTGTGTACATCAACATTCAGTGACCCCAAAGGCAAAAATCTGAACAAACCGTCTCTCGTTTTCTTTGAGAATGTCCACCCACTGGAGAAGACGAAGTGTGGTTATGATATTCTTGATAGGGCTCTGAAGCAGCTGTGCGAGAGCCTTGAAGTGCCAGCACAGTTTGTGAACTACGATAGAGAATCTGGTGAACTTGTCATGAAAATTGATCGCTTTTACTGAAACTGAAATTACTTTTTGGTAGAATGAGGTGCAATGCTTTGTGTAAATTTTGTAACATTGTAAATCTTGTGTTCATGTAAATTTTGTCACTAATCTTATCTAAAATTCAACACTTCTAACTGGAATTCGCTCAACTGAATTATACACTTTGCAGCTGTAAATTCATTTATGTAACCTTCAGTCACTATTTGTAACAATTTGCAAGAAGATGGGCATATAATGGTACAGATATTCTTACCTGTAGCTCAGGGTTTCCTTCAGGTAGAGGTGGGACAGGGTGAGCAAACGCATCTTCAACCAAGGGTAAAATGGCCTCACTAGAGAAGAGAGAACGTCACAAAATCAGCAGAGAGAGAAGTTGGGAAAGAGTTCAGGACAAGAGGGGTACACAGTTATAGTTTTGAAAGAGTACAACTTATCTCATCGTAAGCTTGTGAATAGATTTTCAAGGAGTACGTGTACGATGTATGCAGCACACAAACCATGCAGGGTTTGTCATTGTCTGCTGTCATTGATGAAAAGCTGGTTCATGTACAAGTCCTTAATGGCTAGCGTGATAAGCAACTTACAAACCAAATTTCATAATGTGGAAGTATTGCCCTGGTATTGACCAAAATGCATTCCATGCTAGCCTCATTCCCAGGCCCATTGCCCAGCTTGCAGTATGAAGAAAACCTCGGAACGAGACTATCCCATGCAGTGGTAAGAGGTAGCTACTAGAGGTAGTTCAGTGATTGTGAAGTCTCATTCCCAGGCTCCCTCCCAAATTTTTGGTTGTAGTATGGGAACGAGGCTATGCACTTTTTTTGTGTACCATGCATTTCTTAGATACTGTTCCCGATCGCCCTCGCTACTGATCACAATGCTCCTCTGCTCCCAGTGGTAGTTGACAGGGTCGGGCAGCTCCAGCCTTTGTTCCATTCTTTCAATAGTGGAATGGGGAATGGGAATCATTCTTTTGGAGTTCCGCTCAACAGCCACTGAAGTGGGACAGTTGACACACACCTCTGCAAAACTTAAGTGGTCTGTGTGCAAAAAGAATTAATGATTACACCAGGTGCATTAAAACGTTTTGTGAATTATCTCAACAAGGATGTGCCCAAAGTGTCACAAGCTGAAGACAAGTGAAAATACAGCAAAAACGTGTAACTAAGTGGCTTGGTGGGTGCAACAAAAGGTTTAGTATCCTCTTCAAGTACACAACAACAGGTACTGTGTCTATGTGTTCCTAGGCAACCATGTGCTAAATGAATCAGAAAGAGGTCTATAGCATAATGTTAGTTGTTCTTTTTCTGGGTGGGGGGGAACTTACACTTTCTTGCCATTTGGTAATACTCGTATCTCATACTCCTCAGTGCCATGTTGTCATCTAGAAGGAGAACTGTGGGCCTTCTGCAGTTGTGATGAATCCTTGAGGATGGGAGATAGGAAGGGAGAGAGAGGGGGAGAGAGAAAGAAAGAGAGAGAGAGAGAGAGAGACCGAGTGAGAGAGGAGGAAGGGAAGGCGGGAGGAAAGGGTGCATATGGTGTGTAAAAATTCACTTGTGATTTATGATCAGCATACCTTCCCTTCTTATCCAGGACTTCCTTTCTGCTACATACGCAAGACACAAATTTCTCCCACTGAAGGGGGGCTTCGGCAGCTGGCACAGCTGCAATTTCATTGCTGCAGCTGCTTCCTCCGAGATTGTTGAGAGCTATCAAGTGTTCCAGACATGCATTCACTTCCTGTCTGGCTGACTTATGGATAAACCGTTCTGCAGTAGCTTCCTGTGAAATTGAGATAATGAAAGAATGTCTTCTTCTGGCCACAATGGCAGGAGGCCACATTCGTGTTGGCCCGTGAGACAAAAGGTAGAACAGAAGATGTAGATGGTTTTCATGGGACGTGGTTTCACTTCCGGAGGGCAAGAGTCGGGGTGTGCGTTTAGTGCAGTTGTGTGCAAAATACAGGCAAGGAAGCGCTACATCGAGTCCTTATCACCAGTACCGAAAGATAAAAGAAGCTGTTTCTCTCAATCTCAAAGCAAAAGTCCCGCTGTACAGCTGCCTCTTCGAGTGCTTGCCCTCCAGAAGTAGGACACTTAATTAACATTTGGAAATCATCTATAGAGGCAACTACACTAGGAGTGTACTTTACTAATCTACTATTTCACTTGGGTGTGTGATGCCACTGGGCTTGTGACAAGCTGTGCTTGTTAGTCTATTCCCGCACCAAGGTCCAACCAAGATGGCTGAAAAATTATCAAGTTCTCTCCTCTAGAAAAGTTTACTAGCACTTTAGCTCCATTTTAATCAGGGCATTTATTAGACGATTTAATATCAGGAACGAACCTCCCCCTGACTCTGTGCAAAGTGAGATCTCAGATCTGGGGTATAAATGTCATCAAAGTGTACAGCAATGAGGTTCCACTGCAGAGCGACATCAGCGCTCACAATAAGATGTCGAGTGAGTAGGGTCTTTCCAGATCCCGGAATGCCAAAGATCAGTAGAATGCAGGTGGGAAGCGGGGCGACTTGCTCTGGGACGGCCATACATAAAAACCGCTGATGTCAGCATCTGTAGCACTTTCCCGGGATTCTCGTTTGAATTTCAACCAATCAGATCACGGTATATAATAACCACGTGGATTCCAAAAAACTACCCGGCCACTTACTTGTAGGCAACCATGGCCGAAGTTGTGGAGAACGAAAGAGTCGAGATTATGCTGTCCAGCTTCTCGGAACACGAGTCGGACACGGATGTGATCACACGGGGGGGAAAGCGACCAAGATCCCGGCTTTCCAGCTCGGAGAATAGGTACGTAGTCCTGTACACATGAATGGTTGTTCGATTTGTGCGCTGCGAGAGCGTACCAGAAAAGATAGCGCAGACAGGCAAACATGCGTCGACATCTGTCGCGACTGGCAGGCAGAAACAACACTGCAACTTTCTGAAATAACAACGGTCTATCGAAAAGGCCAGCAGTGGGAGTGTCATATTTATGCCACTCCCACTTCTGGCCCTTTTGACAGTGTAAACCATGATTTCAGCTACCTGAGATGGTCAGTTGGCTCTTTGTAAACCGTTTAATCACTTAAGTAGGCACTATACACCACTTATACTTGTTCACCTGCTCAATCCTAACGGAAATCCAGCTGCAGGTTGCAGCATTGCAACGGCCAGGCTCATTTAAGCCCTTCATTCACTGCCTTCTAGGGTACGGGTACACTAATACTAGGCTGTTGCAGTAGTCTCTGAGGAAGGGTTTGGTCACACTGCAACCAATGGTAGCCTCGTACCCAGGCTCCTTTTTCTGGGGAGGAGCCTGGGTACGAGGCTAAGGTAATGGTGTGATGACATATGCTGAACATGTGACTTGCTCCATGGCAACTCTGTGATTATCAACATCTATACTCTCTTACACATGCACACACACATACTTACACACCCATATATGCACATGCATGCGCGCGCGCACACACACACACACACACACACACACACACACACACACACAGACCCCTGATAAAGAAGCGCACTTCTTCAAGTGGTTCGACGGACTCCTGTCAGATGAATGTTTTTGACGACCCTGCCTTCTCTGCTCTGGTCCACTCTGCAGAAGACGCCATCGCAGGGGGAGTCAACCCGGAGCTGATCTACCAGGGCAGCAGTGGCAGCTACTTTGTTAAGAACTTAGAAGAGGTGGGTGGTACTTAGCCTCACCTCAATGAACCACCAAACCATAGCACATCTGCGGCTAGTGAAAGCTCCAGTGAGCAGCCTGGCTTGTTTACCATGCTTAATCCTGACCTGAGGCAGGTCAAAGTAATCAGGTAGGCCAGCGACTCCCCATGTTAGCCTTATTCCCAGGTCAGGGGAGAGGGGCATGGGAATGTGGTGGTGGGACTCAGTGTCATAGTCTCAGACGCTGGGTATGAAGCTATCAATGTCAGAGCTAGACTCCACCCTCCCACAAGGAACAGCGGTAAGTCAAATTTTTGGGGCTAGCAAATGCTTTTGTGATTAGTGTAACCTAAGACTAAAAGCAACCTTGCGGGTAATACTATTACCATTTACCAGTACATGCTTAGCGTACCAAAAATGGTTGCTGGTTGCTTATGGCAACTAGTTGAGAGGCCTTGAAATTTTTTGGCCTGAGGGTTAGCCAATTTGCTAGTTTTTGGGGGGTTTCTTTTCCATAGAGCAAATCCTCTTTGCTACATAGAAATCATTCCCAGCATGGGGTGAAGCCATACAACATGTATCCATGGCGACAGTTGTTGCACTTTTCATGATTCTGATTGGTCGGTTGAATTGTAACAGTGGATTACAAGTCAAGTTTCTGTTGCTCATTGGTGAAATTTTTAAATTTTATTTCTCGGTCTTTCCCAACAGGAAAAGATTGGCGTCTTCAAGCCCAAGGATGAGGAGCCTTATGGCCATCTGAATCCAAAATGGACAAAATGGGTTCATAAGCTCTGCTGTCCATGCTGTTTTGGCCGTAGCTGCATTGTGCCAAACCAAGGCTACCTCTCTGAGGTGGGGGCAAGCATCGTGGATGAGAAACTAGGGCTGGGCATCGTGCCAAAGACAAAGGTATATACCGTATAGCACTAAATTTTCGAGGGTCTAAATTTTCACGAATGGCGGTTTTTGAAAATTTTCTAATAATTTCGCAAATTCGCTGTCTAAACCATGCGCATGCCGCACACATAATGTAGTATGGGCGTGGGCATACAAGCCAAGTTCTATCTAATACACACTGTCACACCGTCGTCCGCGCTCAAGCTCGCAGCTGTCAGCAAATCAATGCCTACTTCGAAGGTATTTCTTTGGAGAGCCTCCCTTGCGGATTCGGCAGCATAGCCCTGGGATGTTGTCCATCAATGCTCTTGTACGTGAAAACTGTAGTTTACGTGTCAAATTTTCTTTGAAATAATTTCGTGAACGGTTAAAAATTCGTGAAATTAAAGACCCTCGAAAATTTAGCACTATACGGTAGTTTAGGACATCTTGCCTCAGCTGGGAATAAAGACACCTTTGCTAATGAGTGAGAAGCCGTTAGTCCCTGAGAATTGAACCCATGGCCCCTGGTTTGAGCTGCCAATGCTCTAACCACTGAGTCATGTCCATAAGAGGGCTTGTCTGCCTTGTTACAGCAGATGTTTATTGTGCTGTCAACACTTATCATTAGTGGCTTGAGTTAGAGTCAGACTAGCCTCATTTCAGGCCTGAATAGAATGGAACTTAGTTTGAAGAATAGACACCCATTCCACTCTATGTTAGTCTGGGTCCCAGGCCATCTCTGGAAACCAGCCTAGTCATTCCACAGAGAAGGATCTGGAGATTGTCTGGAGATTTGCTTTATACACCCATGTCCATTTTTAGCTTGTAGATACTATTAATATACCTACTTTACCAGCATAGCTAACCTTGTTCCCAGACTGTTTTCTTCCTTTCCTTGCAGCCTGGGAATGAGGCTAACCGTAAATATGTACCATACTATATGACTGATATCATATCCTTGAACAAGAGCGCATAAGAACGGGCGGCTAGAGTAAGAGCGTGTATCTCCATAAATTTGAAACCGGTCGGAATTATTGAACCGTACTAAAATAGTAACACATACTGCATAAGCCATTGTTGCTAAACACGTGACCGGTGTTCTATTTTTAGTACGGTTCAATAATTTTGACCGGACTGTGGGCTTCTATTGGAGTTACACGCTCTTACTCTAGCCACCTGCGCTCTTGCCTTGGATGATATTGCAGCTGCTCTCCTGTTGGCAGGTTGTTCATCTGGCATCGGAGTCCTTCCACTATCGGTTCAACGATCGATGCAATATTCACATGAGGAGGTTTGCCACAGAACAGTGGCCAGACACCATCGGAAAGAGAGTCTCTAATGACCTCCCTCTCAAGGTAAGGGTGCCTTCACAACTCAGACTAAGTGTATGGGTGTGAGCTACCAACTGAATGAAGTCGGCACATGCGTAGTGCTGCACTAGCATAGATTTTGAGTTCTCACCACCCTTTCTTCCTCTTCCTCTTCCTCTTCTTTCCCTCTTTTTCTCTCTGCCCCTCCACCCCCTCCATCTTCCCCTACCCCTGCCCCCATCCTCCCCTTCCCCAACTACTCTTCCTACTCCCTTTTTCCCCTCTCCTTCCTCTCCCCCTCCATCTTCCTCCCCCTCACTCCTCTTCTACTCCCTCTCCTCCTTCCCCCACCTCACACACAAGGTTGGCTCCTTGCAGTTATATGTCCGTGGCTACAAGGATGCACAGGTACAGTTGGAGGAGTTCCAGAGCCAGCCTCTGAGTCCAGCTCTAGAGAGGCAGTTCCAGCTGCAATTTGAGAGGCTGGTCATACTGGATTACATCATCAGAAACACAGATAGGGGAAATGACAACTGGCTTATCAAGTATGAGCAACCGGTTCTTCGTGCTCAAGACGAGTTAACTGTAAGCCCACTGTTTGTTAGTATGTGCTGAGTCTGCTTGTAGTGAAGTATATGTTTTGTCACAGTCTTGGTACGTTTCAGTTTCATGCACGTACACACACACACACACACACACACACACACACACAACACACAGGATGATGAACGATGGAGTCTGGTAACAGCTGGCGAAGAGAGAGGCTCGGTGAAGATAGCAGCCATAGACAATGGTCTAGCCTTCCCCTTCAAACATCCAGACGAGTGGAGAACATGTAAGTTGGAAAATCTGGACAGAATCTCCTAAACCTCCTTGTCCCCCTGTGCTGGGAACCAGTAACAGCTGCTTCTCTGTGTGAAGTACAATTGTACTGGGAGCCCAAGTTTTGGTAACTGTTATTAGAACAAATCTTTCCACTGACCCAAATACTGACATTTTAGTACATGAGTAATATGGTTGCCATGGTACCAGTGTTTATAAACATTATAGACTGGTGGTTGCTTTATATTGCCTCATTCCCAGGCCTTCTCCACCTTCAATTTTGATTGCTTATAGATGGAACAAAAACTGGAGGTATAGGGAAAGCCTGGGAATGAGGCTAGCTTCATACAAGTCACTTTGCACATGTTGGTACCAGGAGTAGTGGCCATAGTAAAGAATTGTACCCAACATTCAATGCTATAACCTCCTTCCAGCTTTTTAGTCGCTTTCTGTACAAGTGACGCAAAGCTGTGTGGGAGCCCAAGAACAAGGCTATGTCCTATCCTTGCACAGATCCCTTCTACTGGGCATGGCTGCCTCTAGCGAAGGTCCCCTTGTCTGATGACATTGCCTTCCTGGTACTTGAGAAGCTCAAAGATGATGACTTTGTGCAGTCATTAGTAGAAGAACTAAGAACAATATTTAAGGTGAGTCACATGATCTCTGACCAATCACACACCTTGAATCAGGTCATGTGACCTCTGTATACAAGGTAGTTTATAGTTCATATAACATGAAGGTCATGCTCAAAGCCCTGTGTCCACGTTATCAGAGAAGCTTTCTTTCTGCATGCGTGATGGTGCACAAGTTTTACTAGAACTGGACAGTGTTGTGCTGCAGGAAACTAGCTCAAGGCAATCTTCCCAATAGGCCCTTAATCTTGTATGAAACGTTATTACATATTTGTTGGATGTTGCTTAGCAACCAAATCTTTGGACTTGAATAACACAAAGTGGAATGGGTGGAGGTGATAATGGATGTGGCAGTGGGTTGCTAGGGGTAACATCCAACAAATAAGTTACATTTCCCAGACAGAACAGCATTTGCCCTTCAAGCTTATGCTGTTGTGTCTTAGCCTCGTTCCCAGGCCTCCCCTGTTTCTACCTTCCGTTTGCGTTCACAATAATACACGGGAGCGGAAGACCAGCGAAAAACGGGGAAGGCCTGGGAGCATTCATCACGTGAATGACGTCAGGTGGACGCGAGGTGGACGTGGGGGGGGCAGGGCCCAACTGCCAAAACAATGCACTGCATCATCCGTTCGAGAGCTCCTACCTCAGTTTTGGACTCCAGACCTTAGCGTGATCGAAACTACCCGTCTTGACTGGTAAGAAGCTTACTTTCAAGTTTAGTGCATACATATATTTGAATATCGGCCCCACCCCTCCTACGTCCACCTGACACCTGACGTCATTCACGTGATGAATGCTCCCAGGCCTTCCATTTTTCACTGCATGGTCTTCCGCTCCCGTGTATTATTGTGAATGCAAACGGAAGGTAGAAACGGGGGAGGCCTGGGAACGAGGCTAGTTCTGTCTGGGGAATTATTTACTTATTCTAACCACTCCAGTGATCAAACCAATTTGTAATACTATATTGCCCTCATCGGATGTAAACAATTACCATAGTAGCGATACTCCAATAATTTCTCAGGCACTGCCATTACAGCACTGTCATCATGGTAAAGAGTAACCCTCAGGACATTGTTTGGGTGTTGGTCATTCATAGCTCAAATTTGTCCAGGAATAAGTTGTTTTTAAAATCCTTTACGATAAGTGTTCCTCATTGAAAGATCTCACTTGTGTTTGTGTAGAGAGATAAAGGGTTTGACAGATCAACCTTTGAGAAGCAGATGGCTGTAATGAGAGGACAGGTAAGAGTAACCTTGTTGCTAGGCGAAAATAGAGGGAAGTGAAAAGTCTGGCAGCTGCCGGGGAATGAACCCAGGACACCTGCCTTGGGCTGTTATCTGTGCTCTGCCACTGAGCTACCAGACAACCATGGAATTGTGGGAGCTGGTGGTTGTTCATTTGTCATAGCTCAGTGGCAGAGCACAGGCAGCTCAAGCCAGGTGTTCTGGGTTCGATTTCCAGTGACTGCTGGCCTTTTCACTTCATTTACCTCTATGTTTGCCTCATAACATCTAAATCTCTTGATATGTTATCATTTGCTAGATTCGGTATCCAGATAACCAAGGACGCATTGTACCTTCTCAATGATTGTTCTTCTGTGCAGATTTTGAACCTTGTGAATGCGATAGAAAACAAGAAGACGCCCTGGGAACTGGTAAACATGCCGCCTGTGGTAGTAAAAGCTGTCAAGCGAGGTAGAACTCGTGAATTTATCCAGAGGTTTCGAGACAGGACTCCATTCTTCAAGGGATGCTAGCACTTTTGTACGACTTGCACTCATTTCGGTCTGTTTGCCGCGTGTGTTCTGTGTTGCTGGACAATATTTTGTTGGTTGTCTGGTCATCATGTGTGGTGTGTATGTACAGTGAAAACTGTGGTGGCCATGTGACCTTGGCTAGAAGTTTGACAATGTACACAATATTGACATAATTTTAAGATTAATGAGCACTATCCAGACCTCACAATAGACATTAATTAGTCTCACAATATACGATACAGATCTTGGACACTTCACGGTAGTTGGCAAAATTTTATTTGCAACATTTCGATTATACTCTGATAATCTTCTTCAGTAGGTATAAATAGCTTATTATGTGTGCCATTCTCTTAGTTGCCTGAAGAAGATTATCAGAGTATAATGTTGCCAACTACTGTGAAGTGTCCAAGATCTAAACATCGTATCGTATACGTAATACACGGTAACATGACGCTTAAGAAGTCTCACAATAGTCAATCATAGTCAAGTAACATTTGTTTGTCGACCTTGTATTCCATTGCAAGCAAAGTCGTTGTCTACCCACTCTTTGAGATCTTACCGGTAGTATAAAACATTTATCTTGCAACTTGAACGCATAGAACAGTATAATGGAAACTATAAAAGACTAATTTGCTAGCTTGGAGCATCGCAAAATGGAGTAAGATTGTAGTCACATTCCAGTTCCACACTGACAAAGTGTAACAGAGCGCCGGCTATTGTCATTTTAATGTCACTCACAACTGTATACTTCAGAGTAGTGAGTCCAGTCCCGCGATCTCGCCTTCTGGACATCTGAAAGACACAAGGAGACAAAGACATTGACCCTAACCTAGGGCTCTACTCTAGCCACATTCCCAGAGGGACAAAATTCACACAGAATTTCACACTGTGAGCAATGAAGGCTGCTGAGACCTAGGAATGAGGCTACCCCCTAGTGATTTGTGCCTCAAAAAAAGTCACTGTTTTCCACCACCCTTCAACTTCGAAACCCCGTGTGAAACCCTAACAGCTGTGTGCTGTGTTCCTCTTACCTCCATCTGGTTATAGTATCTTTTTTGGTCTCTGGGTCTAGCAACTTTATCATGTATGTGTTTGAATGTGTTATAGCCTGTTTTGATCCCTTGGGGGTATTGCACCTGAGTGTGGGAGAGAGAAGGAGGAATTTTCAAGAGAAGACAGGGGAGAGGAAGGGTTGAGGAGAGAGAGGGAGAAGGCAGAATCCATGAGACAGGATCCATTAGGATGGAGGAAGAAAGTAGGGGTAAGGGACGAGGGATGATGAGAGGGAAGGAAGTGGGGAGGGGGGAAGGAAGCTTCATATGACAAGGTCCTACCTTCATACCGGCTTCACGCATTCTGACATACAGTTCATCGTCCTCTCTTCCCCAGCCCCAGAACAAGTTGGACAGGCCATTCACCTACAGACAGAGCGGGAGACAAGACAGTCACCAGTGGCAGATCTAGGATAGGGCATTGAGATTATTTCTTCTGGTCTGACTCCCTCCTAGATCACAACTGTAGGTCACTGAGAGAAGGTATAGAGCATTGTGGGAAAGATATCAAGAAAGAAGGTGTTCTCAGGCCTTCCCCACCTCTAGTTTTACCAGCTAAGTTCGAGTTAGAAGTGTATCACCCCTTACAACTCCCCGATGCCTACTTATACACTACTCTTGTTTCCAGAAACAATTAAAATTAACAGTTGAGGAATTCCAGGTTTTCCCACCTCCAGTTCTTGATCACGTACTGAAAGTGATCAAAATCTGGAGGCAGGAGAGGTATGGGAATTAGGTCCGTGATCAGGTACTGGTCACCTTCCCAAACTGTCCTCTGGACATGATGAGGATCCCACCAACAAACGTCTTGTAGTGGTAGAGAGGATGAAGTTCCGGAGAGGACACATGCAAGGGGCCAGCTTGAGGAAAACTGTACTTCAGCTCGTCGTTCAGGGGGAGGAGGTCAATGTCGTGCATGGCAACATAGTCACACTCCTTACGGCTCAGTAGAAACCCAATATTCAGTAGAGAAGCACGGTTAAACCTACATATAGAAGATATACAAAGTGTAACAACTGCTACTGTATTCACTCTAATTCATGGAACGGCCAAAAATAATTGTATTGGTGACCGTTCCGCGTTAATTAGAATGTGTTAAAAATAATTTCCCTTCACGTTCAAATAAATTAGAGTGGTTTTGCACGTGTCAAAAGCAGTTGAACAGTCACTGAAAAAAGCAAGATGGATCGATTTGTAACGATGTCAACGCCATGGATAACACAGAAATCTCTCCTAGCTTACGCTGTGGAGACTCCCAGGAGGAAATAGAACTTGCCCGTTTGAGTGATTAGAATGGTTATTTATTTCAAAAATTCATACGTTCCATGAATTAAATAATTAAAATTTGGTGTTCCAATAATTAGATCGTTCCATAAATTAGAGCGAATACGGTAAGCTAGCTGGTAACACTTGCTGCGGGTTGCTCCATTGGAGAGAATAATGTATCTCCTCTAGCCTTGAATCTATGCATGTCGAAATGAGGCTTAACTTCACCCAACCACTCAAGCAAAAAGATGACTTCTATCCCAGAATCAGATATACGTGTGCGGGACAGTGGACAGTGCCGTACAACTGCTAAGTGGAATCTGCCTATAGCTTTGATATGATTTGCAGTTTTGTTTACAAACTTTCGTTCTTCTCAGTCTCGTCTCGCCTTTGAATTCATTTTGTTATCATAACTTGTGCCACTGCATTTATGCCTGTGTAAGAGGATTATATACAAACAGTAGAAGTGTATAGCTATGCAGCACTAAAGTGAGAAATGCTGGGGTTAGAAAGCAGTGTTGTTTTAGCTAACCAAACCAAAAACTAAAATGTTCATTAAAACTAAAAACTAATGCTGTACCTTTGTTCACTAATTAAAAACTACAACTAAACTACTTTAAAAATCACAAAAAATGGTAGTTAACTAAAACTACCGATACTCTTTTTAGATTTAGTAATTAAACCTACAACTAAACTGAATGTGTAGCCTAATTAAACTAAAAAACTAAAACAACACTGGTTAGAAGGCCTTGGGTACAAAGCAACTACAACTATGTTCTCCTGTAGAAGCAACTTATAATGAAATGTTCCATTCCGTAGTGACCTCACAAACGATCTCATGCACGCATCCTCTTTGTCCTGACATATAGCTACGGGTCTTAAAAACTACAGTAGAGCAGATCCTCATGGGTTGGGTCTGGTCACACAAGAACTGAAGTAATGCTGTGACTTTCAGCATTGATATTGCTTTTTTATGGGCTTAATTTCAGTGTGGCAGCTCAATTTTATCTCACCACTGTAATAGCAGCATTTCGTACATGGCATTTGTCTACCTACCTGTGTTTGTCAGCCTGATTTATGACCCAGATCTGGTGTTGCACATTCTGCCGGAGTAGAAAATTGTGAATGTGCGGTGCAAACTCCAGCAGCTCCTCAAATCTGTTTCTAAAGGGCACCACAACTGCCAACTGATGAGGGTTTACAACTGTGTTGGTAGCTTCATTATGATCCTTCTGGGGGGAGCCTGGGGTACCTACGATAATTCTACTATTTTCAGTTTGAAGAGTGGTTGTTTTTTGGGTGACATCTCGAGGTAGTGCTGTGGTGGTGTTTGTATGTAATTCAATGCTGGGAGCAAAGCTTCTCTTGATGTCTTCATTGTTGCAGTCGCATACACACTTTTGCTCACGACCGTCTTGCAATTGGTTCCACAAAAATAGTACATTCATCGTTAAAAATGCCACTCCCGTTAACAATAGTAACGCCACTCCTCGGCAGAGCGGCATCCTGGCTCTCATTCTTTGCCCCCTATCAGTAGTCGCGCTCTAAGCTCCGTGGTGTGAATCATATCTCTAAATGATGCCCACTCAGAATGACAACTTGTAGAGTTGCAATCCAGCCAAAGTTAGCTACCTGGCCTGGTACAAAGTACCGTCAATTTATTTCAATATGCACATCTCGAGTCAGTAGGTAGCCAACTGGAAGGGCTTAAGCGCTTGTGAGGAGAAAATTTGGAGGGCTATAAATTTTAGGGACTTTCCCTACACCCACCGATCGCGGCGGCATGTGGCTAATATGCAGGTGGTGTAAATGAAGTGGGCGTTCGCCTAGCCGATCGTTACCGCAGCAGGACACCAAAACTCGAGTTAGCCTACCCCCGTTCACCATGCATCTGATGCTGTTTGCCCTTCTCCTGCAGCTGCCCCTCATTTCCTGCAGGGTACTCCAGCCCACGTTTACTCGCCAGGAAATTACTGTCCCAGGAGAAGTTGCAGCAGAGGGATATGTGCTGTTTGCTACTGTCGATAAGATGAGGTGTAGCAGATGCTGTATGTACACTAGGCACTACAGTAAACTATAGTTCCATGGCCATAATTTTCTACTACCAGCATTGACATCCCTCCATCCATCCATCCATCCATCCATCCATCCATCCATCCATCCATCCTGATTCCGTTCATCCCTCCATCACATCCATGCACCCATCCACCCATCCGCCCATCCACCCACCCAACCATCCATCAATCCATCCATTCATCGATCCATCTATCTATCCATCGATCGTCCTTCCATCTGTCCGTCCTTCCATCCGTCTGTCCGTCCGTCCATCCATATTGTGTAGGATCAGAATCTGGAAATTGAAACTGTGTTTCCATACCTACCTTGGCTTTATCTAGTGTACTGCTCATCCAAAAAGGCTTGAACCAATATATCATAATCAGTGGCTTGATGTTATTTACTGTAAGCAACAGTCATGAATAATGATGTTTTTTTTATTTTGCTTAGAGAGCGAGAAATAAATCTATGTTTTAACTATCACTGCCGACTCCCAGCCCTAACATGCAAGAATCTGTACTACAAGCTAGCACTTATCAAACTCTTACTTTTTGTGCAGGCCACTGGAAGTTGCATGTGAGTCAAGAGACTGCAAAACTCATATCCACAAGTTATCTGAACATCCTCAAACTGGGGATGTGAGATACAGAGTGGATGTCCAAGTTGGGTTGGTAAGAGTATACTACGCTGGTTGGCTCTCGGTGTGTGTGGGGCCCGAGGATCTCTTCAGGAAGACACCATTGATTGATATTGCAAAAGATGTACACTGTGCCTCTGGTGGACCCATTCCCCACCTTTATCCCCACAATGAAGGTTGGCTGCTATGTGTGCAGTCACTGTACAGTGGTAATATAAGGAGTTTAGTATCCATTTACACTGCACGTAGTCTAACTAAGATCATCACTAGAGGTTTAGTCTCGTGCCCCGCCCGCGCGTGCCTCCCGGCGAGAAACGGTCTGGTCTACTAGAGGTTATAGCACTGCATTGCCTTAGTCTTTTAGAGTGTAGGTATATACGTAAAAGGTAGTGCTACTTAGCATCATAATAGATACCAGGAAAAAGCCAGAAGTTATTCTGGCCTTTCACAGTACGTAGAATTTATGGCTTCTTATGATGTAATGTACAAACCTATCATTAGTCAGCTAGCTGATAAAAGCTAGCCTTGTTCCCAGGCTTCCCCGTTTTTACCTTCCGTTTGCATTCACAATAATATACGGGAGCGGAAGACCGTTCTTCGCCAGCCGTGTATTATTGTGAACACAAACGGGGGAGGCCTGGGAATGAGGCTAGATAGTCACAATTTGTCTTTAATTTCACGAGACATCTATATGGCTATGTAAGTCTTATCTGCATGATAATTTACATTAACCTCTGCTGAGCGACTCCATGCCACTTTCATTAGAGAGGCGCCTTAATTAAAGCTTTTACCGGTAGTGCAGCTTCCTTCCGCATAATTGGATTAACAAATATCGCAAGAATTGAATTTCTTCACATTATACACACATGCAGCTGAAAAATTCTATCCTGCTGCTGCGTATACCTGGTTCATGACTGAAAGGAACTACCAGGATCTGAGGGAGGGAAACTTCACTGAAGTCTTTGTCCCAATATTCCCGAAAAGTTACAAATTGCCATTTACATTTGGCTGCTGCTTGCTTGCATCCTGGCTAAATGTTGTCTACGTCAAAGTTCCTCACTTACCAAGAGGCAAGCGTCCACACGAAGCAGGTTTTCCAAGTTCGAAGACCCATTACTCCAATTGTGATGTGTACACAATATATATTGATGCTGCTGAAGAGAACTCTGGAATCTATGAAGCGAGATTTGGAGGAATTGTCCGCTACACTCCAATATCTTCTGTCTATGAACCCATAACTAAAGTAGTGAAAATTACCTTTTTTCGAGGTATGTATGTGACTGTATTTATATGGTA
Organism: Agelas oroides; assembly: GCA_949130485.1. Classification (NCBI taxonomy): domain Eukaryota; kingdom Metazoa; phylum Porifera; class Demospongiae; order Agelasida; family Agelasidae; genus Agelas; species Agelas oroides. The sequence continues at coordinate 2,098,900 of OX422200.1, forward strand.
TAAATGTATGCATGGTAAGACCAGCCACCTGACTGTATTTTAATACATGAAGTAGCAGTCCCCATCTTCTGGTCACCCCAGTGCAGCTGGTATTGGCCAAAATGTGTTCTGCACAGTGGGTGACTTTGCATAACATCTAGGCCTGCCTTCTTTCAGGGAGATGTGGTTCATTGATTGTTCATGCATGATGGAAGTCCTAATATAGTGATACCATGCATCACCTTTCATTCTCTTCACACATACCTTACCGTCTTCCACACAGGACCAAGGATTACTTTAGTGGGGCACAAAGACCACAGAGTGGTGTTCCCATATTGGGAGACAGCTGGAACTTTCACAGTGGATGTGTATACTACCTCCCAACTGATAGCCTTCAGGGTCCAGAGGTCAGACGGTCATCCTCAAGAGCGGCAGTTGCTGACTGAATTTGTCTCCTATCCACTGAACAGCATCATTGCTACATATCGTGTTGGTATCCCGTGGATGAAAGACGGTGTGAGTGGAGTTTACACCATATCCGTTACTAATGGAGATGATGAATCTGCTGCCCAAACTGTGAAGATTGAGAGAGCTCAAGGTGAATGCTACATAGCATGTTTATTTTGATTTCCAGGGTCCTCAACAGCTTTTACAATGCATAATGTCCCAAAAAGCTGGAGATAATGTACATCATGTGACCAAAAAGCTGGTGAGGGTGTCTTCCACTATGGCCATCGTTGCTTGCACTGCTAGTAGCACTATAGAGTTCCTGGAATGAGGCTTCGATTCCTACCACCAGAAGGGAAGATGCTTGTGTTGTGTACTTTGTATTTCTTAGCTTGTATTTATTAGCTAGTCATTATTCTAGTCTGGAATTTATGGCCAATAACCACCTGACTCCAAGGGCGGAGCCTGAGGACAAGGGTAGTTATTGACCATAAATCTTGGGTATGTTATGTTATATTCTCCAACCTGATTGGTCCTTGTTGTTATTAGTATACAAAAAGTAGTTTATAGGAAACATCATTTTACAACCTCCCATCATGTATATGAAAATCAGAATCTACAACTTCCTGTCACAATAACATATACCATGGTCGGAATAATACCCACCTGTTACAATGGTGAAGTGGTGACAACAACAAAATTATTTTGTTGGAGAATACAAGAGTTGTTGCCAGTATTCTGCTCTGCAAAATTCATCTCCAGCACCTAATAAAGCCACAAACATTTGTCAAACAAAAGTTTCACATGAGATCCATTTTGTCATGTGGGCTCATTACATGGAAATGTCTGGCCTAAACAGTAAATGATAACAACTACATGAAGCTATAGTTGCACCAATAAAGCCATAGGTATACCACAAACATTTGTCAAACAAAAGTTTCACGTGAGCATGGCAACATAACAATTTCTGTTGTGTCATGTGCGCTCATTACATGAAAATGTCCGGCCTAAACATTAAACAATAACAACTATTATAGTTGCACCGATACACCACCTGGTCCATCAAGGGAAGAGACAGGAGCTGCTTTGTGAAACTCATCACCAAAAATGTATGGCTCCATCAGTTGTGTACATATTCATGTATTGAGGTAATGCAATTGTGTTTGTACGCATGTACAGGTACTCATAATATACAGTTCACTGCATGGAAAAAAAAAAAGCAGGACTTGCTACTGTTGTTTTTCATAGGCCTTTCTTTTCATCACTTAAGTTCAATAGAAGCTGTCTTCCTCATGCACATGAACTTGTGCTCTGATCCTCCTTCTCTCTCACAAGCTTTTTCCCCTCCTCTCTCCCCTTCTTCAATTTTAGCTTTGAAGGTGCTTGTGAGTCCTGAACAGCAGATCGTTGGAGAAGCCACTCCTGTATCATTTGAATGCCTTGTTGTGGGCTATCCCATACACAACATCTCATGGGCTAGAGATTTGGAAACCCTCAGTCCAGAAAAGGTTAGGATGTGCATAAATACATGATTGTGAGTTTGTGAGCTATTCCTTTCTTGTACATATAGTACAATACCCAGGTGGGGACAATTGGTGAGGATGGGAGAGGGCTAAGGCTGACCTTTATCTCTCCAAGACTGAATGACTCGGGAATGTACGTCTGCTCAGCTTTCAACCAGTTTGAAAAAGTGCAGAGCACTGTCAACTTGGCAGTCTTCCCTCCTGGTAGGCATTTGCTTGTTCAAGTGATTAATTTTGCTCTATAGATCTGATTGCATATGCATAATGGGAGATCAAACTTCAGTAAAAGATGTCTCTTATCATTGCAGTCAGGCCCACCGAGAGGGGGGGGGGGGGGGGGGGGGGGAGCAGGGGATACTTCCCCGGGGCCCCCAAACTTGTTTCGAGAAAAGGGGCCCCACGAGGCTTTCAAATTATTACCTTTCTGGGCTGCATCTAATTGAGGCCAATACCACAGTTGATATGTGAGACTGAGCCTTCTGAAAAATAATCAGTAACACTTTCAGTAAAGGATGGTTAGTGTAGAAAAATACTTTGACATGTGTGTAAACACGCAGAACCAACACCGTTAATTAATTGCCATGCCTACTACAAATAATTAATTAGCCTTCGCCTGTGAAATCTTTTCCCCACCCCCCCCCCCCCTTTTCTCTCGGCAGCCCTGATTGCAGTTGAAGTGCGCATTATGCATTATAGCACTAATAATGCATTAGTAAAGTAAAAACACTCAGCTTCTCCCTGTACCAGGAAGAGATACATACAGTGTGCTATACATATGTTATGGTTTGATATGTAAAAGTTACAGTGTTTCATCCATCTACTCTATTCATACCTGGACATTGCAGGCAGTCCTTACATTGACCCAAATTATGAGGCAGAGATACTGGTAACTTCACAGAACGGCACAGCTAATGTCAGTGACGGTGCCCACATTATTGACATTGACCTTATGGATGAGTTTGATCGTAGCCAGGAAGCTGGCAAGAGAAGAACATACATTATCATTGGTGCCGTGTTGGCTGCAGTGCTTGTAGTGGGTCTACTTGCAACGAGTGCAACAATTATTGTCATTTATACCAAGAGGTAAGAACACAGTAATGGAAAGTGGTAGCCTCGTACTTTCCATTGATTCCAGGACTGGAAGCCATGGAGTGCTGGGGAGGGACCTGGAACAAGGCTAGGAAATATTTGGAAGTCACTTAGAATTTATGCATTTTTTTTAGTTTACAAGCACTGTGGATGGGAAACAATACAATCTGTGCTCGGTTGCACATTATCTTTATTCAGGAGACGTCAGCAGTCTAAGATGAAGTCCATCAAACTGGCACAACCAGGAGGTAGGAAGCTGCTGTGTCAAGAGAGCAGGTTCCAGCTGATTGCAGACACATTCAGACCAGAAGCAGAGGTACAGTAACACTCTTATTGTGCTTGGTATATCAAGTGTGTGTTTATCCAATTGGCTATAGTATACTGATGAAGCTGGTAACTCAATTTTGGTAACAAATGCTAATAGCTAAGCTCTCCGTGTGATTCTACTGTATTTATACATTAAATCTGGAGGTGGTCAGAGAGTGGCTTGACTCTGAAGATTCTGATGCATATGATGAGGAAGTTGGACAAGAAGCGTTACTGAAGGCAGGCCTGGAGAATGGCAGTGAAGACTTTGAAACTTTGGATCTTGTGGAAGATATGGATATTGCAAAACAAGCTGGGGAAGGTAATGCTGGGTATGAGCAAAGCCAAGTCAGGGAGTGTACAACAAAGACCAAAGCCAAGTCAGGGAGTGTACAACAAAGACCAAAGCCTGATGCTACTGGATTGTATTACAACACAGAAAGCCCCTTGTAGCTCAAGGGACTGTACTATTGCGTCATACTACTGTATACTATCATGGCTTCAACGCAACAGGACCACAAAATAACATTGTAGTGGTATCTGTAGTTAGTGTACTGTATAACGAGATTATTATAAAGATGTTACTGAAAGTACATTGTTATACACAAGTGATACCACCACAGCAGCAGAGATGACTATATAGCCCTAAGCCTCATTCCTAGGCCTTTACTGCCTGCAGTATAACTGATTGTATCCACCATGCAAATTCTCTCTGCATACTGGAGTGACCGAATATTGGAGAGGATAAAGGCCTAGTGATTGAGGGGGCTAGACTATGGCTGTGTACAATTGTAAATCTCTCCACTTTATGACATCATAGTAGTATAGGCCCATGCAGGAGGAATTTTAACAGTAAACCTCAAAAGAGGAAAAGGAGTGGCAATTATCTGATTGTGCGTGAAGGGATTCACATGTGACTGGTAGTAGCCAATTAAGTCTCTCTACCTTATGACATCTCATAGTAGTTGTTTACTATATAGGACATTGTAAATGAGGAAAAGGAGTGGCAATTATCTGAAAAGGGATTTACTTAATGGAGTATAAAGAAGGAAACTATAAGTGCCCAACTATGGCTTCAGGGAAATTGCATTATAGTTGCAAGATAACAAGGTTGTCAAGTCACAAGCTTCAAGAAGGTGATATACATTGTAGACAGCAGAGAGAGACACAGTTAGCGATGAAGTATAAAATGATAAGTTAGTGTGATACAGGACTAGTGCGGTCATGAGGGATTATATTGTTTTGGTTACTGAGTTCTGGTGGGTGCGCAGGACTCGGTTGTTGTCCTGCAGCACTTGTAGAGAGGGCAATGGAGAAACATGACTATGAGGAGCATGTACAGCAAGCTCAGTGAGGGCAATACAGAGGTTCTGAATGTCTCTTACAGCCTGTGAAACTTTCTTGCTGTTTACTGCAATTCTTTTTCTGCGTTCTGCAACTTCTCTTTTGATCAGGTCGACAAGCTGCAGGATGAGGGTGTTGTTCTCTTGGGACGTGGATGTTTTGTAAGGGGAGGAAATTGGCTGCTGTTTCTGAATGTCCTCAACCAGGGAGCTCATCCGTGTGGCATTTCCAGTGCAGTTCAGCACTTCATCTGCCACTTCACTGGCTGTACAAATGGCTGCTAATTCAGGGACAGAGAGACAGAATCCATTTGGGAGGTGGAATGTCAAGGAGTTAGATGACAGATTGTTAGCAGTTCTATTGTTGGCTAGCAGATGTGCTTTACAATATAGTGGGATTCCACTTAAGGTAGCAAGAAATATTTGCCCGAAATTACTAGCTAAAGGGACATCGGTAGAAGTGGAGGTTAGTAAAGGGTCGTCAGCACCCATACGAGCTGTTATGTTCCCTCCAGTCCCATCAACACACTGGAAGTTGCAAGAATAGAGCAGTGGACAGAGCCGAATATCCAGTGAGCCATACGAATAGTGAAATGTGCCAGTAGAGTGAAGGACTTTTGTGCGGCCCATGACTGCTACTGCTTGAGATGGAGCATCCTTGCTGAAGTGCTTCACCGTGCTCTTCTCTGCTCTTTTCATGAACCATTCTGGCGAGATGAATGTCCCTGGTGGAAGAATGTGGTGTCCCGAGTAAACACCTGTGGGGAGCTTAAGGGAAGGTTGCGAGAGGCAGAGGTGGCGCATCAGCTTGGAGTCACCCTGGTAGTCCATAAAGTAATCTTCGAGATCTTCCAAATTGGAGTTGCTGGAGTTTGAAAGGAACAGTACCATGCTTGAGTTGACGTCTTCACGAGAGACCTTTTGTTTGTCACTGCCATGAAAGTGTTCGACAATGTCAGTGGCTGGAAGCTTGTCGAGGTTGCAATGTGGGTACAGAATCAGCTTTCCTGAGTAGAACTGTCGAATTTCAGGCAATGTTTTGTTGGTAGCTGGAGCCACTTCTTCATCTTCTAAAGACTTCTGATAGCTAGAATCCCAGTAGTCCACATTAACTCCAAGGGTGTCAAAAATTCGTTGCCAGAAGGCGTGTTCTTCTTGTGAGATAGTGTTGCCAGTAATCATCAGTACATCTCCCAGTTGACTTGAACTCTGCGAGAGAGCATAAGCAGGTGAAACATGGATCTCAGAGGACATGTACTCAACTAGCTTTCCCTTCACGTAGAGGTCTGCCTCCCATCGGCAAGTTTTGAACAGGTCTGCCTGGCTATCCAGCTGAATAGCAATTGGAATGTGTAAGGTTTCACCAGGTTGAATCTTGGTAATTTGTACATGCATACTGTCTGGGTGACTTGAATCATATGATACTGTGAATAATGGTTTCGTTTCATCTGTTGCTGCTTCCGAGGTTGCTGGGACCACACCTAGAGGAATAAGGTTAGAATCCACATGGATTTGGACCATGACATTTCCACCTGAATTTGAGCATGCGCCATACGACGAACCGGAAATGTTTTCCACTCCAATTTCTAGTGTTGTAACCTCTCCTCGTCCAACATTCTGATTGGATAGCACAAAGGCAAGCTTCACTGGATACTGGACGATGAGTGTTTGTTCCAAGAACGATTTCTCAAACGGACGTCCCAGCAATTCAATCCTTGGTGCAAAGTGAGCCTGGGAGACAAAAGGCCCGGGATTATTTGGAGGGGGTTCATCAAATATTCTTCCGTGGAATGTAATGGGGACTTGGCATGTTTCCTGAGGAGCAAGTTCTGGCATTGTGTAGACAGTGGGTTCAAATCGAACTGTTTCTGTTGAGGGAAAGAAGAGTTTTGCACCTGCAGGTAGAGGCAGTCCTCCACTGTTGACAACTGTCACATTGGACACACTGATACGCTCATTGACTTTGTAAATGCCATCGTCTGTGCTTGTAGAAATGTCCATCGACACAACCTCAGCATCGTATCTGGTACCTGCTTGGTGCAATATTTCCCCCTCTGCCGACTTCACTACCCAAAGGATGCCACCATCTTTCCCGGCAAGTCCGTCTGTACCTGGCTTACCCCATTCGCCACAAGGTCCAGTCATGCCAGGCTTTCCTTGTAACGCAAGTGTGATGGCATTTTCTTCACCAGACATAGGTGGTACGTTGATCAACTGGCCTCCTTCACCACCGAAACCTGCTCTTCCTCCTTCTCCTGGTTTTCCTCCAGAGCCACCCTTTCCAGGAGCACCAGCAACACAATTTGCCTCTACCAGCATCAACAACCAAGAATCAACTGCTTGGATGATACAATTTCCTCCAGACCCAGCATTTCCACCACTTCCTCCCTCTCCCCCACCACCTCCCATTCCTCCATCTCCTCCATGACCTCCCTCTCCTCCACTGGCACCTTTCCCACCATCTCCACCATCACCACCTCTTCCTCCATCTCCACCCCTCCCACCATTGCCCCCGTCTCCTCCTCGACAGTCAACAAACACAACCTCTTCATGGTCCTCACTCCCAAGTCGTGCAACAGCTGCACAGGTCCCAGAAATATGTAACTCTGCAGCACTGCCAGATATGTCCAGAATAACATCACTTCCGCTCTCACCTTCACCCCCCTTTCCGCCATCTTTGCCACAAATACCATAGTCTCCATCTCCCCCTGTATCGCCTTGGGACTGATAGTGGTAGCCCTGAATTCCAGTTGTACCACATTCTCCATCTTCCCCACTCGGCCCATCTGAGCCGACATTTCCACTCACACCATTAGCTTTGAGGATAAACCCAGGTGATTTCTTGGCAGCTCTCTTTGCTGCAGCATTGACAGCTGCGGACTGCACACAGGTCTCGAGAGGAAGTGGCTTGTGTTGCTTGTTACCACCATGTAGTTGCTCCTGGGTTTTGAGAATGCTTCTTTGTTTTTTGGGGGATCGTGGGTCCTTGATGAAGGTGGTTTTTTGTTCATGATCGAGAAAGAAGTAGTACTTTCCAGCAGGGTCCCATACTGCTTGTTGGTGTGGTTTTAGTCCAACCTCAGGGCCGTAGCCCACAATAGTCGGGAGAAGCACGGGTGGCCCATGCGGGGGACGAAAGGTATGTTTCATGTTGCAACATGAAGATAAAATGGAGGTGTTTGAAAGTGATGGAGGATTAGAAGAGTCATAAACGGGTAGCGTGTCCCCAAGCTGTGATGATGAATCCACCTCAAAATCTGGAAAGTAAAATTCTTTGGAAAGCTGGTCAATCACTTCATCATAAGACCAGAGAGTGGTGGGCACTCTATTTGCTCCAGAATCATAACTTTGTTGTTTTTGGAACCGTTCAGTTGCTGTATCAATGTTTGCTGAGCCATCGGTCGGCTCCTTTGGTACGAGGGTGTCAGTGTCTTTTTGCTGTGTAAACAACCCTGGGCCTTTGCCAGTGAGTGCAGCCATGAAATTTCGCTGCTGCACAATATCGTCAGCACGAAAGGTGCCCAATAGCTCTTTGGTTTTTGAATTGTAGACATTGAAAGCGGTAAAGTTAGGGCTGAGGGGGTCACTGCTGACTGATTCAACAGCAATGTTTGGATTGGACTTTGGAAAGGTGAGAATTCGCTTCTCCAAGTCAGTTTTCTTGCTTCGATTTGAGCGAGTCAGATGGTATAGATGGTGCTGCTGAAATCCTGTAATAAAGGAAAAGAGGAGTTAATCATATGACTAGTTAAGCATTATCAACAGTGCAATAAACGCCAAATAGTGTTGCAACATGTTTTTCTTGTGACTGCAACAATTTGCTGTAAACTATCTAATGTACTGTAAACTTGTAACTTGTAAGTATCAACAATTTGGTGTAAACTATACAGTGTACTTTAAACCTGTATACCATAAACCTGCCTATCTTATACATGCTCATACTTATTGTAGTGTACTGTCAACTTGGCCAAGCTCACCCCTTGTTTTAAATTAAGTTAGTATGAAAGGTGCTTTCCTCTCAAAAGTAAGCCCACCTATTTATGCTGTAGCGCATGCAGTTATGTCAAACAAGAAGCACTAAGGAAGCAGTGCCTGTGAAGTGAGACTAACAGATGAAGGCAGGTACAATTCGCTGCTTCTGTACAAGCAGGCACATTACAAGAGAGCACGCTTACAAGGCTAGAATAACTTCAGGTGAGGTGGCCGTATTTTGACAAATATGATCACAACCCCTCTTTGAGGAGACAATGGCGTTTTCACATTCAGACAATTACTCATCTATGCGTATTATGACGGCACGCTAAGTGATTTTGCATGACTTCGTTTCCAGGTACTCCAGATATTTGCAGCTTCACGTGGCGCCTTTTTGCAACCGCACAAATCACACTCACGACTAGATGTATGACAGGTGCCAGATTTTTGAACTAGGCACTGTCATAGATAATATTATCTATGGCACTGTGCGCTCTGTCATCCTGAATTTCTACAACATAGCGTTAAAGCTTGCGCTATGCCTTTGTAGACTAGCCAGCTGGTTTGTCTGCGAGATCATGGATTTACCGTCTATGCTGCGGGCAAGACTAACATAGTAGGCCTATTCAAGGTAACAAGTTGCATTATACAAGATATTTGTGCAAGAGAAACTCACCGGGTGCAACTCTGTACCACCCTTTTTTCCACGATCTTTGCTTCGACTTCATGTATGCAAGCATCCCTTCGTGGGAATGGACGCGGCCCTCCACTTCCCGCCGCTGCGCAAACGTCTGCAGATCCAAAGCTGATTCCTCTGTTCGATCGCCCATGGCACTTTTTGCGATATTAGGATGGTGAGATGCAGCTACAATGCGTACATTTATAGGCGCCGCTTTTGTGCCATCACATCCGCGTAACTTCCGTAAGGTACAGCATAGATATATGACACGGACGTGTCATATATCTTTGGGTACAGGTTGTGAGCTGAGCTGAGGTGCATAACCGGATGTTCCCACCCACAGTTTTCGGAAGCGCTGTGGCGGTCTAGGTCTCATTCCCGAACCATAAACTGGATTAGTGTGGGAATGAGGCTAGTCAGCATTTCGGAGAACGAGTTCCAATTCTGGTGTGCCTTTTTTTTGATGTATGGGCTTTGTTTGCCCTTGCATAGGATTATGCCCGTTCAGACAACAGACGAGGACATCATAAAGTCCCCTCAAGATGAAAGGCAGTACAGGTTAGGGAATGATCTGGGAATGGGAATGGGGAGGGATGTGTCCCGTGACCTTTGAACCATGTGGTGGTCCATATGCCATTAATCATGTGTCTAGTCAGAGTTGCATACTGTTAATTAACCCTTTATTAATAATAAAAAACTTGTGGATACGTCAGAGTGTGCAGTGCACAGAAAGATAGTCTCTGCGCACTCACATGGGTTGGACATATCAAGGTAGGTGAGGTCGGTCACCTGATGGATGAAACGCACATGGCTGCTCTGGGGCTTGGCTGTAGAAAAGTCTTGGTTGGCAATGGGTTAGCCAATTCTCGCCTTGGTTGTACGAATAGGCTTAGAAAACCACTCTTACCTTGTAGGTTTTTTTTGTTGTTGTTTTAATGAAGGTGTGACCACGATTGAGTCTATTCATTGTGGCTTTAAGTGAACTTGGGTTCGGTTTGAAGTCAGCTGTGGCTTCAAGTGAACTTGGGTTCGGTTTGAAGTCAGCTGTGGCTTCAAGTGAACTTGGGATCGGTTTGAAGTCAGCTGTGGCTTCAAGTGAACTTGGGATCGGTTTGAAGTCAGCTGTGGCTTCAAGTGAACTTGGGATCGGTTTGAAGTCAGCTGTGGCTTCAAGTGAACTTGGGATCGGTTTGAAGTCAGCTGTGGCTTCAAGTGAACTTGGGATCGGTTTGAAGTCAAAGCTCCAACAGATATTGAATCTATATACGCTAAAGTGGTCTCTAATGAAGGTATTAAAGGTATGATGATTATAGCCAAATGGTGTGGTGTTTATACTACCACTACGGTCTACCATTTTACAGGTTTCTCAAACTCGACAATGACTTGAAGGTACTACTTGTTTCAGATCTTTGTACGGAAAAAGCAGCTGCGTCGTTGGCAGTACGAGTGGGTGAGTTGTGGCTTGGTGGATACTTCTCATGCCATGTATGGTTTTAATTAATCTAGCCATTTTTGTGTAAACATGATTTTACACTGCATACACACACACACACACACACACGCATACCCTCTCCCCCACATACACATGTACACACCTTCCCCCCCCCACACACACACACACCCTCTCCCCCACATACACATGTACACACCTTCCCCCCCCCCCCCACACACACACACACCCTCTCCCCCACAGGATACTTGTGTGACCCTGACAATGTTCCTGGACTGGCCCACTTCTGTGAACACATGCTCTTCCTCGGAACAGAGAAGGTACGTACTTTGCACATGACATAAAGATGACTTCTGCATAACGTAGAGTGTAGTGCTTACCAAGCAGTTTATCTTTGTCTTAATCGCAGAGAAGTACATTATTTATTCCTTGGTGGAAAAAGCATATGGACTAAGTGCTCTAATAAGTGCTTTGCTCTTGTTTTACAAGAGTGCATGATGACATGAATTTTGTTACAGAGGTAGGAAAATGACATCATCATGCACTTTAAGTTTTATCATACTCTAGCCTCATTCCCAGGCCTCCCACACAGCCTGGGAATGAGGCCAATAATACTCTGGTCATTGCCCTACCAAGCACATGGCATACATGAGACTACTAGGAAAATTGTTGGAGGGGGAAACCTTGTCTTTGGAGGAGGGGGAATGTCTTTTCTGAAACTGTTGAGAGTAGTGGTCAGGAAACATCTGTTGTGTTGTGATGGTAATAGCTAAGTGGTAGCTAAGTGGGTACTCTATAGTGTGCCAATCCTAGACAACCCCACCCAGATTTTGTTGCTCCTAGAAATGAGACAAAGTAGACAAGTGTATGCTGTGGTTATTTGTAGCCTCCTTGTTTTTTACTTGTTTGTTTTGTCATGACTACAAACAAGCCACTAAAACCTACTCCATTAGTTGGCTAGCTACTGAGTGGGTGGGTTTGGAGTGGTGACAGCTAGCTGCATGCTGAGTGTGCAGGTCGAAGACACATCAGGCACACTTATTGCCAACTCTCAGGTTCGGACTAGATGACATTTTATCTGCTCTTAGAGTGGATTTTATATCTGCTTATTATTTTGCTCGTATTTTGTGTAGAGCTTTGTGCTTATTTTGAACTGTGTTAGAGCGGCCACAATGGCTTCATTAAAGCTTCACTATCGATATTTTCAATCAGAGTAAGGTCCACAACTGGCCCCACTGATGTGTTGACCTATTTGACTCAATGGCAGCTGCTGATAGATCTACGTATACACTGGCAGGCCTACTGTAGCCTCATTCCCAGGTGTCGACCAATGTGCCTGAGAAGAGCCTGGGATTGAGGTTGGGCCTACTGTATGGTTCTAAACATTTTGCCAGCGGTAAATTTTGCCAATTTTACCAGATCCCGAAAATTTTACTGCCAAAATTATTGCATTTTTGTGCATCAGTTGTCTACGAAATATAAGACTGAAACTTTATCCAGTTACAAGTAAGCTCTTGTAGCTTTTAATGAAAATATACTCGAGAATACCTGAGCTGTAAATCAATATACTCGAGAATACCCGAGAATCAGCAAACAGTTCTGAATGCCTTAAGTTGGTGAGCAGGGCGTCAGCATTCATAAGTTGGTGAAAATAAATCTAGCGAGAGGTTTTACTACTGTACTTTCACCACCAGCTTTGGTGAAATATTGCTCAACTGGCGTGATATTACTCAGTAAGTAAGGAAGGATCATTGGCTGCACGCTTGATTGTGCAGTAATTTGGAGAAATATCTTATTGGTGTACATTTCATGTTGTGTGACGTTTTCTGTCTTTTGATCACATGGTTGGCTTAAGTACATGTGTACATATAGGGCTTTAGGGTTAGGGCAAGCAGCAAACTTCATTTCTGAGTATACAACTCGTTACCTAAGCAGCACAAACATTGCTGCTCACATACAAGGATGTTGCCTAGGTAACATGATCGTATATGGTCTAGCTTGCACATTGGTATTGGGGCGTACTTGTATATTGGAGTCAGGCCAGTCACTGTCAGCCCCAAGAGTTTCTGATATTATGCCGTGGGCTCTTGAGAATCCATGGTAGTCATGGTAGTAACCTCAAAACAAGTAAGTTAAAATCCATATAAGGCAGTTTTTAAAGTGTCCAAACCAACTCAGCGGTTCATAAGCTCCTGCTAATATTGGTTAATAGTTAAATCCATATAAGGAAGTTGGCAGGTGGTTCATAAGCTCCTGCTAATATTGGTTAATAGTTAAATCCATATAAGGCAGTTTTTAAAGTTGGCAGGTGGTTCATAAGCTCCTGCTAATATTGATTGTGAGGTTAATAGTAGACCACCACAAGTTGGTCCCCAGCCGAAATGGTTGGCTTCTCTTTGCACCAACATAGTAACACAAATTAATATTATAATGCAGAAGGTAAGACACCACTGTAATGACCTTAAGTAGTAAAACTGGTGCCATGCTGTCTTGATTCAAAGAGAGTGCTGCCTCAACACTAGTCTCAAACCCAGACCCCCTTCCAAAGAGAAAAGGAGGAAAGTTCTCTAGTCTGGTTTCTAGACTAACTCAGCGCAACACTCTCTGATATTTTTTGTTAGGGCCTGGTAAATCATTTGAATTTCTGTCTGGGCACAAGACTAAGCTAGTAGACTACAGATGACCAGGTGTACATGTGTGCTTTATGCTGGTAACAGGAACTTTACGACTCCCCTCCTCTTCGTTTCACTTTATGGTGTCTGGTCAAATGTTTGGCATTGCACTAGTCTCGTTCCATGACAGTTATGTTGCCAATATCTTGTGTGTAAATACTGAAAATTGTTTTATCAAGCTAAACCATCACTCACCCATCGTTAGAAAAACTTGACAGACTATACTAGAAAGCAATCTGGTTTGGGTATGGGACCAAGACTAACAGACTATACTAGAAAGCTATCTGGTTTGGGTATGGGACCAAGACTAACAGACTATACTAGAAAGCTATCTGGTTTGGGTATGGGACCAAGACTAACGACTATACTAGAAAGCAATCTGGTTTGGGTATGAGACCAAGACTAACAGACTATACTAGAAAGCAATCTGGTTTGGGTATGGGACCAATGCACCCCTTCTTGTAATTCCTATTGCACATTGTCAAAGGCATGAGGAAAATAATGATCCTGTATTTGGATAAGTTTCCTGTGTTTGCAGTACTTATAGTGCTTGTAACTTGTCCCCTCTCCTGCGATTGATTTAGCATTCCTTGTGCATGAGCAAAGGTGGTTTCCCTCTTCCCATTGTTTGCAATACTACAGTTCTTGCAATAGGCCCGCCCACATGTAATTAACGTTGCATCTTTACATGCTTGTGCCTATATCCGTAAAAGCGTAACAAAATATGGATTTGCCAGGGTATCTTTCCTCTCGGCTTATATTCCCCTGCCTGTAATTAACGTTGCATCTTTACATGCTTGTACCTATATCCGCAAAGGTGTAACAAATATGGATTTGCCATGGTATCTTTCCTCTCGGCTTATATTCCCCTGCCTGTAATGCCACCATGACTAGTAATACTCAAACCGCATAATTATGTTCTGGCATTGCCCTTCCTTAATTAAATAATGGGAGCGTTCTTGTAGTTAATTTTTTGGATATATCTATATTTTGGTCATAAAGATGGTGTGTATGTTGCAGCTAGCCCTTCCTAATGAGGCAGTGCCTAAAGTTGAGAAATTTATCACTGCATAGACATGTGCAATGCAATGCAGGAAATGACATCATGCAGTCACATTGAGGCAGTGCAGCAATACCCTGAGTCAAATGTCAAACCTGTGTTTACCACTGCCCAATTACAATTTATCAATTTATAGATACCCCCATATTTAGGCACTGTATTGAGAGATGGGTGACTGACATAGATTGTACTTGGGTAGTGTTTGACTTTGTTTGCAGCATTTCAATCGCACTTTGGCAATCTTCATCATGCAATGATGCTAAAATGGAAGTGAAACACTTTGTCAAACACTGCCCTAGTCCAAGATCTATATTGAGTCAGTTGAATATACAATGGAGCCAGTAACATGACCCTCCGACAGCACAACAGGAGATGAGTCTCAGACCCTCCGACAGCACAACAGGAGATAAGTCTCAGACCCTCCGACAGCGCAACAGGAGATGAGTCTCAGGGGTATTTGTACTTTGACTTCAAAGGTTGAGGAAATGCTACAATGATGGAGCATCTGCCCAACAAGGTATAAGGATGAAGACCACCAGTAATTAGTAATTAGTGCTAGGTGAATAACACATCATAATATGTTGCCATAGAGACCCATATTGAAAGGGGAAAATTACAAAAACAGTGCTTGTTTGTTTTGAATAAAACTAGGACAGCAGATTCTACCAGATAAGCTCTACATCACCTGCTCTCTAGCTTCTTATTCTAAAGCAAATTTGAGTAGTTTCTTGGCAATCAATCCTCGTGGAAAATTTTGCGTATCATAAAACACCATCGTGAGTGGCGTAAAACTCACCTGCCACTGAGTGGGTTCCATTCCAAACAAACAAATGACTGTTTGTGTAAATCAATTTCACAGTTCACTGGGCTTCTATTGCTACCTTGCACTAAGTACTAGTGGTTTCCAACCTCCTCTGAGCTGCATTCTTTAGTCAGACACAAGGCATCTGGAAAACGCTGAACAACAGATTACAGACTACAATGTGGAAGTGCAAAGATGACAGTTATGGTACTTGTAATACTGGACAGCCAGGCAGTTGCAACACTGTTTACAGTGGGTTAGGGTAAGGGTTAGATTTGGTGCAAGGTTAATATTACTGTTGGGCCGTTCTTTGTTTGTGGATCATGGTAGCATCTACTAATCTAGTTTTACACAAAACAAGGAACATTTTTCACCACAGTCGGTGATCTGCCGATCTACTCTTCCAGACATCACCTACAGGCTGCAATAATGGGTACTGAATAAGGAAGAGGTGATTAATGAGGGATGTTTACATCCTCCATTGTTGGAGAGGATATCCTCCCCCTCTTCCTATTAGGATCTCTCTCTCTCTCTAATGAATATAATTGCATCCTCAAAGGCTACAGTGCAGTATAAGCTGTAACGCCTACTTCTGTACATAAGTCTCTATTCTATTTGTTCATCTTTAAATTTGGTTCTGTCGCCTTTTATGTACTCCCCAAGTACGGGGGGCTACTCACACGAACCTTTGAACCTGTCCGAAGATTCAAGTGAGTTTAGGAACATGTCTAGGGAGTTTTCATACCACAAGGCTATCAGCTGCAAGACTAACAGACTATACTAGAAAGCAATCTGGTTTGGGTATGGGACCAAGACTAACAGACTATACTAGAAAGCAATCTGGTTTGGGTATGGGACCAAGACTAACAGACTATACTAGAAAGCAATCTGGTTTGGGTATGGGACCAAGACCAACAGACTATACTAGAAAGCAATCTGGTTTGGGTATGGGACCAAGACCAACAGACTATACTAGAAAGCAATCTGGTTTGGGTATGGGACCAAGACCAACAGACTATACTAGAAAGCAATCTGGTTTGGGTATGGGACCAAGACCAACAGACTATACTAGAAAGCAATCTGGTTTGGGTATGGGACCAATGCACACCTTCTTGTAATTCCTATTGCACATTGTCAAAGGCATGAGGAAAATAATGATCCTGTATTTGGATAAGTTTCCCATGTTTGCAGTACTTATAGTGCTTGTAACTTGTCCCCTCTCCTGCGATTGATTTAGCATTCCTTGTGCATGAGCAAAGGTGGTTTCCCTCTTCCCATTGTTTGCAGTACTACAGTTCTTGCAATAGGCCCGCCCACATGTAATTAACGTTGCATCTTTACATGCTTGTGCCTATATCCGTAAAAGCGTAACAAAATATGGATTTGCCAGGGTATCTTTCCTCTCGGCTTATATTCCCCTGCCTGTAATTAACGTTGCATCTTTACATGCTTGTACCTATATCCGCAAAGGTGTAACAAATATGGATTTTCCACGGTATCTTTCCTCTCGGCTTATATTCCCCTGCCGCCATAACTAGTAATACACAAACCGCATAATTATGTTCTGGCATTGCCCTTCCTTAATTAAATAATGGGAACGTTCTATAGTTAATTTTTGGGATATATGTATATTTTGGTCATAAAGATGGTGTGTATGTAACAGCTAGCCCTTCCTAATGAGGCCCAAAGTGGAGAAATTTATCACTGCACGTTTCATTTAAGTTGGAAGAAAGTAATATCTGGAGTCATGCCACGTGTGCCACAGACATGTCAGAGTGATGTGCAATGCAATGCAGGAAATGACATCATGCAGTCACATTGAGGCAGTGCAGCAATACCCTGAGTCAAGTGTTTACCACTGCCCAATTACAATTTATCACCAATATCAATTTATAGATACCCCCATATTTAGGCACTATATTGAGAGATGGGTGACTGACATAGAATAGATCTTGTACATGGGTAGTGTTTGACAGAACTTGGTTTGCAGCATTTCAATCGCACTTTGGCAATCCTCATCATGCAATGATGCTAAAACGGAAGTGAAACACTTTGTCAAACACTGCCCTAGTCCAAGATCTATATTGAGTCAGTTGAATATACAATGGGCCAGTAACATGACCCTCCAACAGCGCAACAGGAGATGAGTCTCAGACCCTCCGACAGCACAACAGGAGATGAGTCTCAGACCCTCCGACAGCGCAACAGGAGATGAGTCTCAGACCCTCCGACAGCGCAACAGGAGATGAGTCTCAGGGGTATTTGTACTTTGACTTCAAAGGTTGTGCATGAGGAAATGCTAAAATGATGGACCATCTGCTCAACAAGGTATAAGGATGAAGACGGCCAGTAATTAGTAATTAGTGCTAGGTGAATAACACATCATATAGGCTGCCATAGAGACCCATATTGAAAGGTAAAATTAATTTACAAAACGGTGCTTGTTTGTTTTGAATAAAACTAGGACAGTAGATGCTGCCAGGTAAGATCTAGATCGCCTGCTCTCTAGCTTCTTATTCTAAAGCAAATTTGAGTGGTTTCTTGGCAATCAATCCTCCTGGAAAATTTTGCGTATCATAAAACACCATAGTGAGTGGCACCTGCCACTGAGCGGGTTCCATTCCAAACAAACAAATGACTGTTTGTGCAAATCAATTTCACAGTTCACTGGGCTGGAAAACGCTGAGCAACAGATCACAGACTACAATGTGGAGGTTCAAAGATGACAGTTATGGTACTTGTAATACTGGACAGCCAGGCAGTTGCAACACTGTTTGGCAGTGGGTTAGGGTAAGGGTTAGATTTGGTGCAAGGTTAATATTACTGTTGGGCCGTTCTTTGTTTGTGGATCATGGTAGCATCTACTAATCTAGTTTTACTCAAAACAAGAAACATTTTTCACCACAGTCGGTGATCTGCCGATCTACTCTTCCAGACATCACCTTCAGGCTGCAATAATGAGTACTGAATAAGGAAGAGGTGACTAATGAGGGATGTTTACATCCTCCATTGTGAGAGGATATCCTCCCCCTCTTCCTAAGGCTACCGTGCATCCTCAAAGGCTACAGTGCAGTAAGCTGTAACGCCTACTTCCAAATATGGTTATACCTTTTAATTAATTGACATAACACCAATATCATCCCAATTCACCTGTAAATTAGCCCCATTATTTTACGTTTCTATCCCGACCTAATCCTAATGTGATTTTGACTCAGCTCTGGTCTTCAAGAAGCTCTGAGTTTTGAGGATACAAAACTAGAAGGCAACATGAATTCTTCCTTTGCAGACTTAGTTTCCAAACTAGAGTCAGAGCATTCTCTAGCCTCGTTCCCAAGTGCTCCACCATAATACCAAGTGAGATCTCTTACTGTGGACATCTGGTGGATTACCACTGCCCCACATGTACCCATGAGAGTTTAAACAAGCTGTTATCTGAACTAAACTCTGAATCTGAACTCACATTCCAGTCATTCCACCTTATGAAAGTCATTGTTTCTCTTCATTGCTCTATCAGTTAACTTTGTACATAAGTTTCTGTTCTATTTGTTCATCTTTAAAATTTGGTTCTGTCGCCTTTTATGTACTCCCCAAGCACGGGGGGCTACTCACACAAACCTTTGAACCTTTGAACCTGTCCGAAAATTCAAGTGAGCTTGGGAACATGTCTAGGGAGTTTTAATACCGCAAGGCTATCAGCTGCATTGCCCATGCATTGCAGATACCTACTAGGCTTGCCTTACGCTCAATGCTTGACTCACTACGTATATATATATTTTGTTTTATGGTTTACCTGGGATGACCCAGTTAACGAGGAAATTCCAAATAGTACTTGGGCTAATTTTAAGGGGTCTCCCGAGACTGAAGGCTTAACTCCGAAGAGCGCAAAGGAAAACCTTCTACTCGATTTTCGAGGTAGGGCCAAGTGCACCTGGAAGAGAATCGAACTGTGTCTATGCCATCTATCCTCTGCTCCAATCCCAGAGCTCCAGTGGCTCAGTTGGTAAGAGCATCTGACCGGAATTTAGAGGACCCAGGTTCAAATCCTTTTCACTAGTTAAGTGGGTAAAATCACTGTAGCATGTATGTTGTATGTCAAGGCCATGTCAGTCTAATTTTATGTTGCTTGGGCCCGACTAATCCAAATTTTGGCAGATGCTACTCAAAAATGCTAATTGTCTACTGCGTGTGCGTGAATCTGCAAGCTGACTTTGTCGGAGTGGCGTCATATTCTGACTCTTTTGGAGAGCTGCTGGTGACTGTTTTACAGTGAAACTGTTGCCAAGATCATGATCATGTGACTATTATTAGCCTACCTACTGACCCTCTTTGAAAAGTCATCTGGCCTTAGCCAGGGTTTCATACAGAGGGGGGGGGCCTGGAATCCCCCCCCCCCCCCAGCCACAATTTCCCCCCCCAGAAATCTTGAAATTGAGTATGGTTATTATTGTGGTGCCATCAATATTAGCTATTTAATTTTACATGTTTCTGGACATAAGTATGTGTCATCAAATGTTGTTGGAAAGTTTGTCCCAGATTGTGTCAGAAGCAATCTGAGAGGATCTAAATTCAAAATTTTCCTGGGGGAGCATGCCCCCAGACCGCACGCACGGTCACGCACATGCTTTCACACGCTACTATCATTCTTCCCCCCCCCCCTCCCCCCCCCCCCCAACTCAAAATCCTGTATGAAACCCTGCGGGCAACATGAAATTATCCCAACTTCAAAACATAGTAACCTAAGACTATATGTGATCTGTCTTCCTGTTCATCACGACTGTTCTTATGGTGTGGCCAGCCAGTGGGGGCAACTAGTGATCTGTTGTGACTGAGGCAAATTTGACCAGATAAGATTCCTATAGTGTCTTGAGGAGTGACTTCCCGCAGTTGTCACAAGACTTCCCGCAGTTGTCACAAAACTTCCTGCAGTTCTTCCTGCAGTTTTACTGTCAGCATATAAGAAAAGTGATTAACAGGATTAGGAATATTTAATATGTCATGATCATGGAATAAGCCTGGGCAGCAAACTTTTGCCAATATTGTGCTATTCTGCATATTCCTGCAATTATTCCCCTAACTTGCTCCTGCAGAGGGCATGCATTTACGTCATTGCATCGTAGCAACCGTTGCTATGCCACCATCTTGATAGGCAACATGGACGCTTTTTAATGGGACTTAAATACTAGTGCGTCCAACTTCCCATGCTAGCAATGATCCTACAAGTAGCATTCCTTTCTCATACAGGTGTGTTAACTGTCATTACTAGCTCTCTGCATACTATAAAGTTGAAGCTAAATGCATGCTCCGTACCTCGAAGCGAGCTCGAAGAATAGGCCTCACCGTACATTTTCCCTATTCATTGCCTCTCAAAATGGCGGCGCGTATACGGAAGTATGCGGATCGAAACATGCAGAAATTGCCTACCGAGTGACGTCACATGGACACCTGCTATAGCTGCTATCTCCTGAACAACTTTTTACGAAAAAAAAACCTTCATATGTGTGTGTTTCACAAAAATCAACAATATAGTTATAGTGTAGACAATTTGAACGTGGTCCTGTAGGAAGCTATTTGGTTTGTCAGTGAAAGAATTATGGGGGAATAGTGCCACACACAACAATACGCGCTAACCAGCATGCAGAGCTAAGCAAAAATCCCCACAGAGTCCAAAACTTTGGGCCTACGTTATTTCTGGATTCTCCCCACAACCTAAAACTCTGGAGTAATCTACCCCATTGTAAGGTGTGAATAATTACCATAACTGGAATTTAGGCTGTGCTCATGGGTGGGGATGTCCTGCAATTTGATTGTGGAACCACACTCTTGTACTTCTGCAAACTGTTTGGAAACATGGCGCACCAACTTCCCTTTCCTCCTATATGCTAAGGTTATATCAGCATTAGCCAAAGAACAAATTCCAGTTCTCCGGACAACTGATGAGGAAGCCATGTTTATTCCAGCTGGTATGTATCACAACCACTAATCCTTTTATGTGTGGAGGAGAAACAGCTGGTACTAGAGATGTTAATTGTTGTCTGATAACAAATACTGCAGACTTCATGGTGCCAGCAACCTAGCAACCATAACAGACATTTCATAACATACATGTACACACAAAGGGCCCCCTTCTTTTTACCTTTCAATCCCTGTAACAGCTGCCTTAGCAATGTGCAAACTGAGGGGGTGAGGGGATGTGTGGGGGGAGAAACATGCCACCTGCAACTGACTTTGCCAACAGCAACCTTGTCTGCATGAGTTCACACAGTACCTAGTCTATCAAACCAGACCATCTCTCACCCTCCAGAAAAGCGAGAGAGCTAGGGTCTATAGCAGATGTTATTAGAATGCATGAAGAAGCTGACCTACTGTTCGGTTTTGAGACACCTTGGCTTCAGTATGTGACTTATAATGGTGCAGTTTTAAGGTTGCAGATTAAACAAGCTGTGAACTATGAATACTAATAACTAGCCTCGTTCCCAGGCCCCACCCAGCTTTCCGTCGCTTGCAGTACGGAAAAGCCGTGGAGAGCCTGGTATCTTTTCTCACGTGAGCATGACGTAATCGGAAAATGGTGAAATTTTGCAGAACTAACAGGCTGCGTTTCGCGTATTTTAAGCCGACTACACGCTCAACGCTTGGTATGTAAGACAGTCGCCTCCCGCTAGCTAGATACGTGCAGTAAGTTACCTGGTACCTTGGCTCTTTTCGCTGTTCTGGGCCCGGTGCGCCCACGCACAATTAAACCCTTTCTACCATCCTTTCTATCCTGACGTCACTCACGTGAGAAAAGATACCAGGCCCTCTCCCGCTTTACCGTACTAATAAGCGACGGAAATCTGGGCAGGGCCTGGGAACGAGGCTAACTAATAACACCTGCTAGACACTTTTCTGTAGTCTCGTGCCCAGACCCCACCCAGCTCACGCGAGGAGAAGGGGTCTGGTGTCACAAGTCCAAATCCTTGGGCTAGCTCCAGAAGCTTGGAGCGGCCAATTAATCAATCACAGAGCGGCACTTATTGGAATAATGTGGAAGCGAGAACAAGTACTTCAGGATCCAGCCTTGTGACACCAGACCCTTTCCTCGCGAGAGGGTTGGGTCTGGGCACGAGACTAACTTTTCTGAAGGGTGAGAGATGGGATGGCTTGATAGACTAACCAGTACCCTAACTGTCTTCAACACTGGTTGTGTAAGACAATGTGTGGATAGCAATTTCCAGGCCTAGTATATATAGTTTCATTCCCAAACCAAACTCTTCCACTATCACCTTAAAATGGTGTGGACGTTTTCAACTGGGCCCCCAATAAAACCTTGCACCAATCAGATTGGGCATTGAAAGTTTATGACACATGGCTTATTATCAAATATTACTGATAATGTTACAATTAACACCTAGAACTACTGACCGCTATATGTGAACAGGCCCGGCCGGTTTACCTATATAGTGAAATTTCCTGGGCTAATGTGCATGAGTATAAAGCCGGAATATATGGGCCTTTCTAGGAACTTATTTTTCTGGCGGGCAGGGCAACCCACACAGATTTGGTCTGAATGGGGGCGAGACTATACTGCAAGGGAAGACAATATGAGGGTGTGTGTGTGTGTGGGACCTCCTGATACATCAAGGGGATATGTGTGGGGAGAAAGAGGAAATGCTGTGTGGACCTTGCATCAAACATGGAGGTTGTATGCATCATGTGGGATTGTTGTGTATCATTCTGAAGCTTGAATTGGAGCTGTTTTACTTATCAATCGGTCCATTAAGCACAGGATTATCCAATTGCGGAAGTTACCCTCACTTTATACATACAATGTATTGTGGAAAACTCAATGGGTGATTGCACTGCTGATTGTTTGGGTTATGGGCCACTTAATGAGTAATTGGTTGTTTGGCGTCACTATGCTGCTTGCAGGGACCTGGTGACTATGGAATATGGTCTCCTTTCCGTTTGTGTTTGTTTTTGCATTGAAGGTGTATGGGAAAAGGCTACGTACCATATTTGGACAAGGGACTAAAATTCTTTTGTGGGTGTCTAGTATTGTCAGTAATGACAAATCCTTGCAAGACGGGCTTCCTTTCTGTTTTTCTCCACATTGTTGTTGTTGTTTTGTGTAGTGGGGGAATGCGTCTACCAATAAGGGACTAAAATCTACCTTAATGTACTGTGCTTTTTGAACTCGGAGTATGTCGAGATTGGAAAGCTTATTAAAACCATGTTATACGGTCATATGGCAGACACTGTTTTCTCACAAGTGATTACTGTGCTTATCCAACAACCAATAATGATGATTGTTTACCTAATTAACAAGCACAAACACCATAAGAACCACATTGTGTCATGCTACCGTAAAACCACCCTCACCTTGTAGCCATTACTTCCATGGATTTGTCTGGCATCTCTCCTTCACAGTCTTAGTGGTGGCTTACCTGTAACCTCACAGGGATCCACCCATCCTTCTCCATCCCACCTGTGGTCACATGTCGTGGGAAGGCTACCTGTTATCATAGAAAACAGAACTGATGTTTAGTCTCATTCCCAGGCTGGACTGGCCTGGGAATGAGACTAATGCTAATAACATGGCACATAGAATCATGAGGCTAACATTGAACAGCTTGGAACCAGAATGGGCCAACCATGGAATGCTGTCCTAAATCTGTACCAGAATACGTATGTTGTCTGTAATAGGAAATGTTGTGTTCTTTGTGTGAAACTAGTGATTGTAAAGGGCCAACACTGTTTGCCATCTTTCCTGATACTGAATGGTTTTTGGAACATCAGGCATGCATTGTTTTTAATTTTCACTATAATTTTGTAGCAACAGCACCCCATTTCACCATTACAAGTATTCTCCCACTATTGCTGGAATGTATTCACGGGCCCACTTCTGTATTTATTACAATTCCAGTAGCTAATGTTACCAGCTGATAGTGTGACAGGCAGGTGAGCTTCTGTCTTGTGCACTTGTTTGTCTTTGACTACACATTGTTGTTGTTGTTGTTGAGTCTTTGTGTACCTGTATGTTTGGGATTTTACCTTACTTTCTAGTGCAAATTACCTCATTCCCAGTCCTCATTCCACAGCTATGGTCACTTGCAGTACGACTAGCGCCAGGGGTAATCATTTCATCAGTCATTTCAAGTGACAATTTAACCTGTGAAAATTACTGTGCTTGTCTTCTGACCGTAACGGTTACATTTTGCGAGTATTCGTCTCTAGTACAACTTGGCTGTAGCCTGAGGTAAAGACCAGCATGTAGCTAAGATAGCCTCAGGTTGTTTTCAAGAATCAGCAAAATCCTCCAAGGTATTTCAGTGGTGGGATTTAACAAACAATTGATTATTGATTAGCAAACTTTTCCTGTATTACTGCATTTAGTCTACCAGGTTTGGCCAAAAAATATCACGAGTTTGTTGCCGTCTGTATTGTTACGAGAGCACAGCACGAGTAACAATACAGACGGCA
Organism: Agelas oroides; assembly: GCA_949130485.1. Lineage (NCBI taxonomy): Eukaryota > Metazoa > Porifera > Demospongiae > Agelasida > Agelasidae > Agelas > Agelas oroides. Next base: position 2,123,681 of record OX422200.1, read on the forward strand.
ACAAATGAGTGATATTTTTTTCCGGTATAGCTTGGTACTATGGTGATAATGATTTTATCATCGATTTCATAGCACATTCAGATGTACGCACGTGACTTGTAGTACCTGATACGGATTCTAGCGTGACTTGTAGTAAAAAAAAAAAAATACGGCTTTATATCAACTGTGTGCAGCTGCAAGGCTTCCCCATTGACTCCCATACATTAGCGTGAGTTAGACGTATGTAATAAAACCACTCCGCCTGTGAGTTCCATGAGTTTCCGTGTATCACTCAGAATGTATACCAATGACTCACTAGGGAATATTATATGATCATGAATACCATTTGAATTTACTACTACTCGTGTACAAATTTTATGAGTTTCCCTGTTGAGTAATTTTAATTCCAAGTAATGTTTCAGCCTTTACATGGTCATGAATACCATTTGAATTTACTACTACTCTGTGTACAAATTTTGAGTTTCCCTGTTGAGTAATTTTAATTGCAAGTAATGTTTCAGCCTTTACATGGTCATGAATATCGTTTAGATTTAGTTTGCAACCTTTATGCAAAGTCTGTACACAAAATTAATGCAATTATTAATAAGACCACTCTACTCATGAGGTTTCAACTATGACGTAATCACTACATATCGAGGATGTTGTTAGCCTTGTTCACAGGCGTCCTTCATTTTTTACTCTTTACTGATACATGGAACGGAAGAGTGGTAAAAAATGGAGAAGACTTGGTCTCGTCCATCATCACATTAGTGGATGCGAACTGGATGTAAGGGAGAGAGGAGGGCCCATATTTAAATCTATACGCACTAGTTTGAAAGTAAGTTTCTTAGTTAACGCTCAAGTGAAGTAGTGTCGGCCATGCAAGCATCTAGAGTCCTGGCTAGCAGTTATATGCTCAAACAGAAGAATTGTGAAATTTCCTGAGTTTCCATGACTTTTACATTTCCTGTAATACATATGGGGAATATTCATTTGTTTTTTACATGGTTGTGAATACCATTTGAGGCTATTAATTAATGGGTTTCTGTGTATAGAATGACTCACTAGGGGAACATTGTCAGCGGTTGTTTCAGCCTGCCCTGTTCAATTTCATTTGTTGTCTTTAGACTGCTTCTATGCGCACAAATTTTAGCGATTATTACTAAGACCACTCCACTCATGAGTAGAGTACTTTCACTCACAATTTCAACGGGTAAAAATCGAGCATTATTCTGTAGCACAATTTGACCATGTTACCTGGTACCTCGATGGCTCCATCTGCACCTTGCCTCCTCCCACAACGTGCCCAAGGTATGTACACTCAGCCATAGCAAATTGGCATTTCATCAGCTTTGCTGTCAGACCTGCTTCTTGCAAGCGTTGCAGCACTGTACGCAAGTGCTTCAGATGATCCTCCCAGCTTGTACTGAAAACATGTTATCACTAGTGTGCTCACGAGGGGATGTTGTTAGTTTTGTTCCCAGGCCTCCCCTGTTTTTTTTTCTCTTTCATTTATGTTCACAATAGTACATGGAAGCAGAAGAGGATTAAGACAGAGAAGGCCTGGTCTCGTGCAGGGGGGGGAGGGTCTGAACATGAGATGAGCACAGTAGCCATTGAAGTTGCTTGCTGAAGCAGTGAGAGAGTAGTCTCACAAGCCAGATCCAACCAACCCCAGTGCAGATTGCTTTCAGTATCACACACGGGGAAAGAAAGGTCTGGTGATACTTGGTAGGTTTCCGTGTGAGTGTGGAATGCATTAACAAAGTCACGTGGAAAATATTTAATTATGTTGCACACTGCCAGCTCTTGAAAAAGCGACTTTCAGTACTTGCTTACTGTTTGAATGTCGAAAGTTCAATCGATATTTGACTCAGGAAGTCTACTGTAGTGTAGAAAGTCAGCGTTAGACAGCAACATGTGTATCTGAGGTAGCAGAGTGAATCTATTTGTCCCAAGTTATTGCAATCTAATTGGCTATGCAGCAAGCATGGCATAGCACATCGAAACCTACCAAGTGTCACCATACTCTGCTTGAGTTCCGTGTTATTCTGAGAATGGGGTTGGTTGTGTATGGCTTGCAAGACAAGTGAGGAAGCCAACAGGCTAAGCTGCTTGCTGGGCTTCCATTGAGTGAGGAAGTCCAGCAGACTAACGCCACTGAAGCCATGCATTTAACTGTGCTTTAGAGCAAGGAAGCCTGGTACATGTTACAGCTTGTAGCCTCAAAGGGTGAATCCTTTTCAGTGAGGTTTCTGAATCTACAACATTAGCCTTGTGCCCAGACCCCACACAGCTCATGCCCGAGGAGCTGGGTGGGGTCTGGGCACGAGACTACTACAACATAGTGGGAAGCAGGGGCAGAGGAGGTTGGACACGCTTACGGACGTGCACGGAACTCCGTGTCACGTATGGTTAGTAAACATTGCAAGATCAGCGTGGCGACGGCTCTCGAAGTGCGTTTTTGTACCTGTCCTATCGCGGGAACTAAAACCTGTAGGAGCATTATACTCGGTTCGCGGATAGTTGAGATGGGACCCTACTGTTCCTGTGTATCTGTGGCGCTGGGGAGTCAAAACCCCGCAGCAAGAGCGAGTTAAACCCGGAGCGTGATTAACATGACCTGGAGGACGGTACTTTGAACAGTTGTAGCTCCATAACGCAACGGGCTATGAAGCTCGGACTTGCGTTGGATGAAAGTAGAAAGACGACTGATTCCAGTGATGTGCATTTGTGGGGGTGACACCCCCATTGGTTTTGGAGCTACAGAGCTTTGAAAGTTGACAAGATTTGGGAAGTGTGAAAATAGGCTGCAATTTAGGAGCTCACATCTTCCGGTCAGATCATGCTATTGTGACAGAACTTGTACCAAAATGAAGCCCTTTCCATGTACTTTCTGATGATCTCCACATTGTTGGTGACACCCCATACAAATTTGGAGTAATCCAGCTTTGAAGTTGACTATAATTGTGAAAGACGTAAATCTGGATAAAATTCAATCACCCATATCTCCTCAACAAAGAAGACAGTGGTGATGGGGCTCACACCAAAATGATGCACATTCTATATACTTTCTGATGATATCCATATTGTTGGTGACATCCCATACAAATTTGGAGCTATACGGCTTTGAAGTCAACTATGTTTGTGCAATATCAAAATATGTGGTAAATAGGAGCCCATATCTTCCCGTCAGATTATGCTATCGTGACAGAACTTGAAGCCCTTTCCATGTACTTTGTGATGATCTCCACACTGTTGGTGACACCCCATGCAGATTTGGAGTAATCCAGCTTTGAAGTTGACTATAATTGTGAAAGACATAAAAATCTGGATAAAATTCAATCACCCGTATCTCCTCAACAAAGAATTCGAAGACAGTGGTGATGGGACTCACACCAAAATGATGCATATTCTGTGTACTTTCTGGTAATATCAACATTGTTGGTGACACCCCATGAAGGTTTAGAGCTTTGAGGTCAACCGTGATTACGCAATATCCGAATAGGGATAAAATTTAACCACCTGACGGTATATCTTCTGAAAAGGAGACAGAAGTGATGGGACTCACACCAGATGGCTAAGAAGTCAACTATGTTTGTGAAACCAACATCTTAGCCATAGGCTATGGAGTGAGACTACCAATATCATTGAGGAACGTGCATGCATGATGCATGAGACTTAACCTAATCTACGAATTTCTATGTGCCAGAATGCATTTATGTGTAAACCTACTGCAATCAAACATGAAATGACCTCATTCATAGGCCTTCCCTGCCTCCAGAATATTACCACAGGCCTTCTCCATTTGGAAATGACTAAACGTTTGATTATAGAGTGTCGCCATTGAAGTGGAATCATAAAGTATAATTATATCACTTTCACATTGTTGAGTAGATAATACTTTCAAAACAAAGGTCCAAAAATAAATGGGACATCACCAGGGCATATGGAAAAGCAGGAAATGGAAATGAAACGGAAACTGGAAATGGAAACTGGAAACAGAAATGGGAACACGAAACGCACCAATCACTGGTGCAATGTTTTCTTCATAGTGTGCTTAGTCATTACTCTTGTATTCTACTTAGCAATGGTTAATAGGACTGGCTTTATGAGTCATGTGCTTCGCCTTTATTCTTGTACTGTGCTTTGTGATTACTGCTTCTAGTGTGGTTGACTAGCACTCATGTGACAAGCAATGTTGCAATCTAGTCTGGTTCACATGTGAGAGGGTCTCAGCACAAGACTAGTTGCAATCTGACCATGAGAGTAACCTACTTCGTTTTGGAACAAGGCCAGCATTCCTACTCTTGCAGCCTCGTTCCTAGACCTACTTCCAGTTTTGATTGCTTGCAGTGTGTGAAGCAAATTATGGCTTCATACCCAGGCCCTGGGTACAATAGCCCCATCCCAACCATTGCCTTCCCCCCCCCAATACTTGCCTATAAATGCAGAAATACTGGTGTAGTGTTCTGATTCAAACATTAATCTCAGGACATGTACAGGGCATATTTATACAGAATCAGCTAGTTACTAAGTATGGAACACCAAAGATAGAATAGCTACTGCTGAGAACATAAACAATGACTTGTACCACCCAAGTGAGAAATACTAAACAATCACACATTACACTACAACAGGGGGAAGGTGAAGGGAAGGCAACGAGGCTAGGCTAGCAAACCAAAAACTGGAGGCAGGGAGAGCACTGGGATGCCTAGGAACGACAATGCGCAAATCTTGCTAGGACTACAACAGCTAAGAGATTGCGTTTCCATTTCCGTTTTCAGTTTCCGGTTTCCGTTTCCAGTTTCCGGTTCATTTCCATTTCCTGCTTTTCCATATGCCCGACATCACCACTATGAGTAGGTATCGCCGAAAGTACATAGAATGTACATCTTTTGTGTAAGTCCCATCACTGTCCTCAGAGATGTTTATTTTTATCAGCATGATTTCTGAGCAAGATGGCTTCAAATTTCTATGATATGTCACAGAAAATCTGAATATCATCAGAAGGTATACAGAATGTGCTTCATTTTGGTGAGAGTCCCATCACCACTGTCTTCTTTGCTGAGCAGACACAGGTGATTGAGTTTTACCCATATTTTGATATTGCACGAACATAATTGACTTCAAAGCCGTATAGCTCCAAATTTGTATGGGATGTCACCAACAATGTTGATATTACCAGAAAGTACACAGAATATGCATCATTTTGGTGTGAGTCCCATCACCACTGTCTTCGAATTCTTTGTTGAGGAGATACGGGTGATTGAATTTTATCCAGATTTTTATGTCTTTCACAATTATAGTCAACTTCAAAGCTGGATTACTCCAAATCTGCATGGGGTGTCACCAACAGTGTGGAGATCATCACAAAGTACATGGAAAGGGCTTCAAGTTCTGTCACGATAGCATAATCTGACGGGAAGATATGGGCTCCTATTTACCACATATTTTGATATTGCACAAACATAGTTGACTTCAAAGCCGTATAGCTCCAAATTTGTATGGGATGTCACCAACAATATGGATATCATCAGAAAGTATATAGAATGTGCATCATTTTGGTGTGAGCCCCATCACCACTGTCTTCTTTGTTGAGGAGATATGGGTGATTGAATTTTATCCAGATTTACGTCTTTCACAATTATAGTCAACTTCAAAGCTGGATTACTCCAAATTTGTATGGGGTGTCACCAACAATGTGGAGATCATCAGAAAGTACATGGAAAGGGCTTCATTTTGGTACAAGTTCTGTCACAATAGCATGATCTGACCGGAAGATGTGAGCTCCTAAATTGTAGCCTATTTTCACACTTCCCAAATCTTGTCAACTTTCAAAGCTCTGTAGCTCCAAAACCAATGGGGGTGTCACCCCCACAAATGCACATCACTGGAATCAGTCGTCTTTCTACTTTCATCCAACGCAAGTCCGAGCTTCATAGCCCGTTGCGTTATGGAGCTACAACTGTTCAAAGTACCGTCCTCCAGGTCATGTTAATCACGCTCCGGGTTTAACTCGCTCTTGCTGCGGGGTTTTGACTCCCCAGCGCCACAGATACACAGGAACAGTAGGGTCCCATCTCAACTATCCGCGAACCGAGTATAATGCTCCTACAGGTTTTAGTTCCCGCGATAGGACAGGTACAAAAACGCACTTCGAGAGCCGTCGCCACGCTGATCTTGCAATGTTTACTAACCATACGTGACACGGAGTTCCGTGCACGTCCGTAAGCGTGTCCAACCTCCTCTGGCAGGGGGGTAAGACAACTCAGAGTATCACATGACTGCATGGTCATTAATTGCATTCCTGAGCCAATTAAAACTATTTATCTTCTTCCACCTTGATTTTCACTCGGGGATCAATCTTGGTTCAATTTCTATTTATCGTGCTGTGTCTATTTGCAAGCTTCCATTGTCCAACTTTGAAATATGATGTTTTGTGCACATGAGCTTGTCCTACCCCGCTGAGTGGGAACCATGTAGTTTATCAAGCTAGATCATCTTTACACCGTGTAGACCTGACCCCGCTGTGCAGGAATAGCTAGGTCAAAGTGTGGGGTCTGGGTCTGAGACTACTATCTCTCACCCAACTCCAGAATGTCTACCTTGATAGATTAGGAAGGACGATGTGTTAGCCCCATTTCCAGGCCCCTCCCAGCTTTCTGTCGCACTACAAGTGAGTAGGGCCTGGAATTGACACTAGGAAAGTCAGGAGCTGATTTCTAAATGATGCACACCAAGTGTGAATCTTGCTCATTATGATCTAGCTATATACCTAGACCTATAGTCATCTCTGTCCTTATTGCTCCCTTCATTTTGCTTCTCTGCAGTATCCCTCTGAGAATGAATACACTGAGGTAAGATGTTGGATAGCCTCGAACCCAGACTTACTGTCTCAGCGTCTGTGAGTTTGCAGCTAGCTTTGGATAATATCCTCTCGAGTTGCAAAACAAAATCTGGGACAGAAAGCCTGTTTGACGTCTGTGTGTAGTCTCGTTCCCAAGCCTTCCCCGGCTCCAGTTTTGGTTGCTTTAGCATACTGCAGAAACTGGGGCCAGGATGGCCTGGGAATGAGACTAGGGTAAGTGTAGGAGATAGGGGTGTTTAGGGTGGGTTATGTAATTTCAAATGTTGATAAAGTCGGGCAACATATAGCACAAGTGAATGTCAAAACAAAGAGAGTATACTTGGCTACTTTCAAAACAGAATCTGATGTTTCTTAATCTTGTGTATCAATGCCAGGTATGTTAGTGTTTCAGTATGCCTGGAATGTCCACAGCCTGAGTGTTTTCAGGAATGTCCGCAGCCTGAGTGTTGAAAGGGATGTCCACAGCCTGAGTGTTTCAGGAATGTCCACAGCCTGAGTGTTGAAAGGGATTGACATGCATTCTCTGGCAGATAGCCAGGGACAGAGAGATCTGGCGGGCAAGAAAAAGCATTATTAGGGATCTAAACAGCATCACCAGAAATCCTAACCTGCATGTCACCTTCTTTGTTCTTGCTCTTGTTTTTGTGTGTGATTAACCTTTATTGAACTTGTAGTCTCGTGCCCAAGAACTCGTAGTCTCTCATAGTGAGAACTCGTAGTCTCGTGCCCAGCCCCGGGGGTATGGACGGCTGGGTACGAGACTATTGAACTTGTGAATGCAAGGTACAATGAGGGGGGTGGGTGTTCCATTACTAAGAGTCAAAGTACTGAATGATGGTCACAAGAATGGCCACTACAAAGATACCTAACAATAGAAATGGTTTAGCTGTATTTACAACAATAATTGACCAAAGTATGTGTCTGAATGTCGTGTTTCTCTCTGGTTACACAGTTCCTCTCCCACCACGGCGGCTCATCAAATGCCTGCACTTCCGCAGAGTACACTACCTTTTTCTTTGATGTGGCTCAGGAGCACCTTTGTGGAGCACTAGACAGGTTGGTCCCAGGACAGGTTGGTCCCAGGACAGGTTGGTCTGAGGACAGGTTGGTCCCAGGACAGGTTGGTCCGAGGACAGGTTGGTCCCAGGACAGGTTGGTCCGAGGACAGGTTGGTCCCAGGACAGGTTGGTCCGAGGACAGGTTGGTCCCAGGACAGGTTGGTCCCAGGACAGGTTGGTCCCAG
>OX422200.1:2136773-2149273 GCA_949130485.1 Agelas oroides
GTCAATATGCTTGTTACATGGAGGACTATGACTGTGCAATAACTTATACCCAGACTCTTTCTCGTCTCATCCTGCATGGCAAGAGGAAATGAGCCTGTGTGGAGTAGCCTCATTCCCAGGCCATTCCCAGGCCATTCCCGCCTCCAGCCGGGGAAGGCCTGGGAACGAGGCTACTCATTGTGCTGGTCTTCTATATCTGTTTGTCAATATGCTTGTTACATGGAGGACTATGACTGTGCAATAACTTATACCCAGACTCTTTCTCGTCTCATCCTGCATGGCAAGAGGAAATGAGCCTGTGTAGAGTAGCCTCATTCCCAGGTCATTCCCACCTCCAGCCGGGGAAGGCCTGGGAACGAGGCTAGCATAGAGGCTACTCATTGTGGTGGTCTTCCGTATCTTGTTACATGGAGGACCGTAACTGTATGGTTCTGTGTGGCTAGGCATGCTAACAGTACTTAATATACAGTAATTTCGTTCCCACACCCGTTCAAAAAATTGGAGAAAAGGTTTCAAACGTGCCTGGGAACGAGGCTATACTGAATGTGGACAATGTACACTAGCCAAGAAATTTTTCATGATGACCGCTGCATAGTGTGTTGAAACTAGAAATTCTGTGGCTAGTGTATGTTCTAAGAAATCAAAAATCTTTGCCTGGTGTAACTAAGGATTTGTCCTTGACGTTTAATTCTTTCCCGCACACAGGGTGGTGCAATACACTGGTTGCAGGTCCCTCTAGTGGAGCAAAGGGATACATGTTCTTTAGTGTCACCATGGACCTCACGGAGGAGGGAGAAGGTCTGTGACAAGAGGCAGCCTCACTCCCAGTCTTTGATTTCCCATCACACCTTGAATATGCATGTGATGGTGGCCTGGGAATGAGGCCAGAGTTGCATGATTGGTTTCAGCTTGTGGGCAGCCTCAGAAACCTTAGTCTCGTCCCCAGACCCCACCCTCTCATGAGGAAGAGGGTCTGCATGGTGACCATTGAGCACTTTCTTGGTTGTGCCGAGTCAGCAGTATCGATTCTGAACAAGCCAATGAAATAGCGCAACATCATACAAGCATTGACGCTAGCCAATGAAATAGCACTACATCATGAAGATGTAATCATTCACTTATTCAAAAATCAGGATTGCTGACTCGGCACAACCAAGGAAGCACTCACCCTTTTCCTCGTGAGAGGGTGGGATCTGGGCACGAGACTACAGAAACCTGGGAACGAGGCTGTGGTTATGCAATCAGTTTCAGCACGTGGGCGGCCTCAGAAACCTGGGAACGAGGCTGTGGTTATGCAATCAGTTTCAGCACGTGGGCGGCCTCAGAAACCTGGGAACGAGGCTGTGGTTATGCAATCAGTTTCAGCACGTGGGCGGCCTCAGAAACCTGGGAACGAGGCTGTGGTTATGCAATCAGTTTCAGCTTGTGGGCGGCCTCAGAAACCTGGGAACGAGGCTGTGGTTATGCAATCAAAGCTGCAAGACAAATCTTGGTTCAAGGCTAGAGCAGAATGGCTCATCCAAGAGAGTGTAATCCATGCATGTGTTGTGTATGTTCCATCACCCTGCACAGACCATGTTGAGGATGTGGTGACTGCTGTGTTTCAGTACCTTGCCATGATACGGAGGGAGGGGCCCAAGGAATGGATATTCAAGGAGTGTGCGGTAAGAGATAGGAATGGGGATCTGGAGAGGGGGAGGGTAAGAGTGGGAAGAAGAACTACTTTAGCTCATAATCAGCACCATGGGTATAAAAGTTCCCAGGCTTTCATGCGTTTGTCACTTGCAGTATGACGTTTGCACATGTGTGTGCATGTGTGTATCAGAGAATCTTATTTCCAGCCATGTATCTAGCTTATATGTGTATGTATACATATAGGATCTGGGTGCTGTGGATTTCAGATTCAAAGATGAGGAGAAGCCTCGGACATATGTGCACATTCTTTCACACAACCTTCATGTAAGTTGTTGATGCACAAGTAGCTGCTGGCATTGAGTATACCGGTATATACGTAAGGCCTGGAATCTGTGAAGAGAACACCTAGCTATGTGTGGTTTATTGTGTGCAGTATAGTATTATCCTCGTAACCAGGTACGTCACACGTTGCCTGAGTACGAGGTCATAATATTATATGTTTAGTAGATTCTGTGTGTTTCTCCCTCCCTCTCCTTCCTCATCTTCCTCTCTCTCCTTCTTTCAATCCATTCCCATTCCCTCTCTTCTTCCCCCCTCTTCCCCCCTCTTCCCTCCTCTTCCCTCCTCTTCCCCCCTCTTCATTCCCCCGTCTTCCCTCCTCTTCTCCCCTCTTCCCCCCTCTTCCCCCCTCTCCCTCATTCCCTCCCTTACCCCCTCCCCTTACCCCCCTCCCCTTACCCCCCTCCCCTTACCCCCCTCCATTTCCCCCCTCCCCTTACCCCCCTCCCTTTCCCCCCTCCCCTTCCCCTCCATCAGGATTTCCCTCCTCATGAGGTGCTGTCAGCACCTTACCTCCTAACTCACTTCAGACCTGACCTCATTGAACTGGTGCTGGATAAACTTCAGCCAAAGAACCTCAGGTATAGCCTCGTTCCCAGGCCCCGCCCAGCTTTCCGTCGCTTGCAGTACGGAAAAGCGGTTTTTCGTTCGCACGCGGGGAGAGCCTGGGAACGAGGCTACCTCAGGTACACAATGCATTGAGACTGTAGCCAAAATTGGTACCAGTCTCTAATGAGAGTTTACAAGCTATCAACAATTTACCTTATACAGATAGTTTTGAGTTATACAAATCTGGTCTAGACACTCCAGAAGTGAAAGCCTGGCATGCTGGCAGCTGCTTGTCACTTGTGGCAACTCAGATCATGTGCTGTAAATGTCTGCAAGTAGACATGCACATGGGGGGAGCATGTCCGGCGAAGAATCTCGGAGCCCTTCCTTGTAGTGTCTTGTCCGAGGACTGAAGGCTGAAACATTTACAAGATACCATCACGTAACTGTGTCCTTCTTCCTCAGGTTTTAACTAATCCTTCTCAACCTCAAAACATACAGTGCATGTATATATTTCGTTGATTGAGTTTTAATACATCTATCTTGACTTGTCTTCGTGTGGCAATGATCACTCTTAATGCTCAGTTAGGCACTTTTCTTTCTCTGTCCATGCAGAGTTGCTGTGGTCAGTAAGCGTTTTGAAGGAAAGACGGAACTGACTGATCCTTGGTATGAGGCCAAATACAACTTTAGGAAGGTGGACCCTTGCCTGATTGAGCAGTGGAGTGCTGTAGCCCACATGGAGGAGCTTCACCTGCCAGCAGCCAATGAGTTCATCCCAACCAACTTTGACATTGTCCCACGTGAAGAAAATTCACCACGTGTGCCGACTCTCATTCAAGTGAGGGAGCGTGGGATGCAAGTTTCTAATAATTTTGGACTTATGTCTAAACAGCACCTCAAGATGCTCACAGAATCTTGAGTTTAGTGCTGCAGATTAGCCTCGTTTCCATCTTTCGAACGGGCCTGGGAACGAGGCTATGCTGCAGATTTGAAAAAATGTCATAATAAGATCATTCTGTTGTTTTGATTTTGTAAACTTTTGTTTCTTTGTTGTAGAACTTTATTGATTTTTTGTTTCCTTTGTTAGGACACACCAATGACAAAGGTGTGGTACAAGCAGGACGACACATTCTGCACACCCAAAGCTTGTCTCTACTTTCAGATAACCACGTACGTAATATGATAGCTAAGCCTAACCTAATGCTTATGGACTCCAAATTAAATGTAGTAGTGTCCTAGTGTCCTTAATTATGTCTAGCATAGCAAGAAAGGTTAATTGATAAGGGCCCCCCTTATTTGGGAAAAGAACAGTATGGTACACACACACCCAGACTGCTTCTCTAATTCCCTTCCACAGCCCGGTAGCGTACAGAGACCCTGAGTCTTGTGATATGATTAATCTACTCATCCGGCTGCTCGTTGATGCCTTGAATGAATATGCCTACAATGCTGAGATTGCTGGCATCCAGTACAAAGTCATGAACAACATCTATGGATTTATGGTAATAGCTCTTTAGTATGATAATAGTGAACGTTTGAGTGATTCAAAATGGTGACTGACTATGATAATGACTTCTTGAGTGACTTCTCATTGGTTTCTGCATCAATGGAGAAGGTTCTCTGGCACCAGCTTAAGACTGGAAAACAAGTGTTTAGTGAACTTTCACCCTAATTGAATGTCAGCAAAAAAAAGTTTTCCCGTAACTTAGTAACAGAAACCGTTTCTGTGTTAATCAATCTGATGTCAGCTGATGAGAATTTAACAGATTTGCCCCGGCCAATACACACATGTGCCTGCATGTATACCACATACACACACACACACACACTGCACACACACACACACTCAGGTGGAGGTGAAAGGTTATAACCACAAGCAGTCCATCCTGCTCTCCAAGATCATGAACAAGCTCGCCAACTTCAAAGTAGACCCAAAGAAATTTGCGATCTACCATGAGATAATCACCCGCAAGCTGAGGAACTTTAAAGCAGAGCAGCCTCACCGTCATGCTGTTTACTACACCTCCATCCTGCTTGACAGCCAGATGTGGACCACTGAAGACCTGGCAGAGGCACTGGAGGGTGAGAGCCCAGTGTGTGAGAACTGTGGGCGTCCCTTTCCCAGGCCCCACCCAGCTTTTTATCTCTTGCACAATGTTACATTCTCCCCTCTCCCCCCCCCCCCACCTCCTCCCAACAGAGATAACGGCTGACCAGCTGCAGGCCTTCATTCCAGTGCTTCTCTCACAGGTGCACATTGAAGCCCTTATCCACGGCAACCTCTCCAGACAGGTGACTCCAGCTGGCTAACGCAGAGGAGCTAACCTCGTTCCCAGGCCTTCCCACCGTCCAGTGTTTGTTTGCATACTGGAGGAGCATTGCTTGATTATTTCTTAGAGCTATCAAAAGAGTACAATGTTAACTTTACGTGTGACAGCCCCAGAGACTGATGATTGCACATTTGAAGCTCACTGTGTTGCTAAACTTATGCTCACTTCGTAGTGTCATGAATACCTGCTGCATCCACAAAGCGTGTATGACCCCCACCCTATTCTGGATCCCAGGCACACAGCTAGAAGAGTCTGGGGTCCAGACTAGCTAAACCCCACCCTGAATGAAGTTTAGTCATATTGCACTTCAGACACAGCTTACTATCAAAATACATGACAGAGGGTTTAAACCTCTCCAGGACTGTCACATTTATCAGCAGGTACCTGCAGCACTTCATATTCAAGTACATTGTGGGGTTAGTATAGTCTCATTTCCAGGCCACTCCAAATTTTGTCTTGCAGCCTGTGAGTTGGGAACGAGGCTAAGGTTGGATGGTCAGTAATTTAGGAGCTGTCCGAAGGGCTCAATAGTATACTATTAAGATTAGTTATTTGTGTATTTCATAGACATGTTTGGAGTTGGTGGGTGTGGTAGAGGATGCATTGAGGAAGGGGGCGGGGTCCAAGCCACTCTTGCCCTCGCAGTTTGCCAGGCACAGACAAGTACAGCTGCCAGATGGTAGGTGAAGAATTGTCACTCTGAAAGCAGCAATTGTGTAGTCTATTACATCTCTATTGTCCATCTATGCAGGTTCTTCTTACCTCTATTCCATACACAATGTTGTGCATGACTCCTGCTGTATTGAAATATACTTGCAGGTAACTAAATATTAATGTTTACATATGATCTAACAAGTCATGTCATGGATGGGCTACATACACACAACTAAATATATCTGCCACAACTTGCCTTCACTGAAGCTACTTCCACTAGAGAACATAATTAAGGAACTGAGCATTTCTTTGTTCTCTCCACACACACACATACATACACATGCACATGTGCACCCCTCCTCCCACACACACGCACGCACACACACACGCACACACACACACACACACACACACACACACACACACACACACACACACACACACACACACAGGTTGGTCTGGAGGCCACACGACCAAACATGCTCCTGGAGATGTTGGCTCAAATCATCTCAGAACCTTGTTTCACAACCCTGAGAACTCAGGAGCAACTGGGTAGGTACCACTCCCTCTGCACAGAGGTAGAGAATACTGCCTCCTCGCACCCAGGCACTCTTCTTGTAGAGAGGAAATGAGCTTGAGTACGAGGCTATAGTCTTACCTCAGGAAAGAAAGGTAAGTTTTATGTTATGATGCAAGGTGTTCCGAAGCATTTGGAATATGGGAAACCACTCCAATGGAGAGGTACCATAGATAAGAGCTCTGACAGCATGCTGTACATACTGAGTGACTTATAGGTGTACAGCTGAAGCATTTAGTACCAAGTGTGCAGTGTATAAGAGGATTATGTGCAGGCTGGTGGTTGCCTGATGGTTTTAGCTCAGTGGTTAGAGCACTGGCAACTCAAGCCAGGGCCTAGCTGGGTTTGAATTCCAGTGACTGACAGCTTTTTTACTTTCTCCTTATAACATCCACATACCTTTAGAGATAAGCTAGCCTGTTTTGGGCTAGACCTTGGGATCAATGCTTCTTTCTCCTTTTGTGCATGCACTCAGGTTACATTGTAGCCAGTGGTCTGCGGAGGAGTAACGGAGTGCAGGGTCTAAGGTTCATAGTGCAGTCGGAAAAGGATGCCACGTTTGTAGAACAAAGAGTTGAAGCATTTCTCCAGCACATACAGGTACACCTTAGCCTTGTGATTGGGTTGTTTGCAAGGAATAGTGTGGGGATGAGTCTTTCTTGATTAACACTTTTAGCTATAAAAGATGTTGCACAAGTAAGGCTTGAAGAGGACAGAGATTGTGTGCATGCATTCATACTAAGTTATTTCCTAGGAGTTTATGTTGTGAAAATTGGTTCATAGGGATTGAACATCTCTCACTCTCCACAAAAGTGAGGTAGATGAGGGACAATCTAACTTGATAGACTAGGGGTATACATCATAGAAGACGGGGCAGGTCCTTGGTGTTTACTTGCTAGTCAATTGTGTTCAAGACTGTTGGTGTGCGTGTGTGTGTGCACGTCATGTTTACAGCACCATCTGGAGTCACTAACTGAGGAGGATTTTGGGCGTCACCGGCAGGCCCTGTCTGTAAAGCGGTCTGAGAAACCAAAGAAGCTGAAGGATGAGTGTGGGAAGTACTGGGGTGAGATTCTCTCTCGCCAGTACCACTTTGTCAGAGGTAACCACATAGGGCCACCAGGTCTGAGCTTTGTTACTAGGCTACACAAAGCATGCTCTCACATGGTCTTAGCTGGTCTCATTCCCAGACCATCTGTACCATGCTTGGGGTCTGAAAATGAGGCTGGCCCTCTGCATAAAGCTAGTAATGCATGTGCATTACAAGAATGGCCACTGGTAGATGTGACTTTCAGCTGTCAGTACATGTTCACTATAAAAAGCCATCACCCACTAATCAGAGTAATGTCAGCCATTTCTACCAGCTACATTTGGAGTGATCTTGACAGTGACATTTTATGAACACAACTGATTGCCTTCACAGAAAAATGCATGCACAGCCGATGACAGTTGTTTTTACATTACTATATTTCACTACCCTGTGTGGTTTGACAGTGATTGTATTGTACACATTCCTCGTTTGTACAGATGAGGTAGAGGTGGCATACTTAAAAGACATCACTAAAGAAGACCTTGTCAAATTTTTTCAGGCAAGTGTATGCATGCATCATACCGGTTGTTTAGCTGTGTGGAGTGTAAGGGTTAATGTGCAAATCTTTAATTGGTAAGGTTATATGATCAGGCTGTAAATACTTAGCCAATGGCGTTCATTATTGTCTTGTTTTCTGCTTGCCCATATATAGGAATACGTTTCTGTGAGTGCCCCCTCACGACACAAGCTGGCAGTTCACGTGGTACCTTTACAGAAGAACACAGAGACAAAAGAGGCCACAGTGGAGGATTCTGCAGTGGAGGAGTCTACGGTGAAGGATTCTGCGGTGGAGGAGTCTACGGTGGAGAAGTCTACGGTGGAGGAGTCTACGGTGGAGAAGTCTACGGTGGAGGAGTCTACGGTGGAGGAGTCTACGGTGGAGAAGTCTACGGTGGAGGAGTCTACGGTGAAGGATTCTGCGGTGGAGAAGTCTACAGTGGAAGAGGCTACAGTGGAAGAGGCTACAGTGGAAGAGGCCACAGTGGAAGAGGCTACAGTGGATGAGGCCACAGTGGAAGAGGCCACAGTGGAAGAGGCTACAGTGGAAGAGGCTACAGTGGATGAGGCCACAGTGGAAGAGACCACAGTGGAAGAGGCTACAGTGGAAGAGGCCACAGTGGAAGAGGCTACAGTGGAGAAGGCCATAGTGGCATTGGGAGAATCTGCAGACAGAGAAGCATCTGGGGAGGAAGCAATAGTAAAAGCACAAGAAACCACAGAAGGTGAAGGAAAGCCTGTGGAAATAGAGGAAGCAGACTCAATTATTGAATCACTTGTGGTTAAGGTAAGTATGCCATTGCATCACCAGCTGCAGCCTTACCGTGATAATGAATTCTTGCTTGTTGCTATGTAGAAATGCATGAGTGCTGGTTGCATAATTATCACTCATGACTTCCTTTCAAACTTCCTGCAGCCTGAAGTTATCACAGACCACTTCAGCTTCAAGAACAGTCTGTTACTGTATCCCTTGGTTAGGCCTTACATATCAACTTCTTTGTCTCAGTGAAAGTCAGTCTTGTCCAAAGAGATGCAGATTGGAAGATGAAGTGTCTAATATCTTATTACATTATAATAATAACTGCAGATATTTATGAGAGATAAAGACAACTAAAACTAAGTCTCTTACAGTATAGCAGTCATGATCAGTTCCAAGTTCATTCATGTGGGACAATTTCAAGAAGAGTGCCATAATAACACCAGTCTGTTATCAGTTAGTGACCAAGGTTGGATGTGTGGCTAGCTGGCATGGGCAGAAGCTGAACTGGGAGTGTATGAAGTGCTGATTGCTACAACAACTACAATGGAGCTAGCCTGTCTAGCTTCCAGTATGCGTAAATTAAGACCATGGAGGAGCTGGGCAGTAATATACTTGACAACTGCATCAGTTTCCAATTGACATTCCAAGGTGGCCTCAATATGAAGGTTGTGGTAGTGAAAAATTGATGTTGAACAGAACCAGTTTCAGTGGATGTTGAAATAACATGTGGTTGAATGAATGGCAGTACCATGACAATTGTTATTGTCTGGAAAATTAGTACAACAGTGAAAGTCCACCCTTATTACTATGACAGTACAAAGGCCTCAGAACTATGTAGAGTGGTCTACAGAATATGCTAAGAAAAATCCCTACAAATTTTAGGTATCTTACCTATATACAGTACTTAGAAATAATGTTAGTTAATAATTGGACCTAGTAATATGAATGTCAGGTACATGTACATTACCTAGAAATGTTAGGTACTTATCTTGTGGTAGATGTACATGAAACTGCTTATGTATACATGACGAGCATAAGTGAAATAACACAGTAGTCCAGTGCATGGTCCTTTGGTCCTACATAATCAGACCTCAAATGTCATACAAGCAACCCCAATCTTTGGTGAGTTATAGCCCATTATAGTTATGTCATTGATGCAGCATATAACAATGGTATTGTCTTGTATAAGAGTGCCACTAGCAGACCAATAATCCCTTCATAGTCATAATACAGAACCATGTGTGTCAACGTGTTTGCCCTAGAAGAATGTTGTTGATGTTTTGATTGCCATGTGTGTACTTGCTACATAAAGGGTGTGGTATTTCATCTGATTTCAATGGCTTAGCAAAGCTTTATCAAGTCCATTATTATCATACTTGATGTAACTGTGAAGAATATAAATTTCTGTAATACAACCGATCAAAGCTAATGGTACCATGCAGAGACAGGTGCCAATCTTATGAAGATAGGTAGCATGGTGCTGAGGAATGAAGCAGAACGATACAAAGTTTCAAGTGTTGGTAAACAAAAGCCACAATTGTTCTTCCAGACATAAACACTGTTTTCTCAAGATCTCTGCAGTGTATAGTTTTGATTTGCAGACATTTTCAACAAGAAAGCTCCACTCTAAGATAGATCAGGGGTAAGTTTCACAGTTAGCTATCAAGTCACTATCATGGTTTTTAGTCTCCCTTGAGACTGAATAAAAGTGGAACAGTGGAATGGTGGCAATTGTGTACTAGCCTGCTAGGTGGACACTTAAGTCTACTAATCATGACTGTGACATGTTTTCTTCTAGTACAGTAGGATTTAGCTATGACTCTGTATGTTACAAACAGCTAGCAAACTTTAGTGTTCTCAGGCAAGATCTATAACTGTATTGAAAGAAGAAAGGGAGAGTTATGTGGCTCTATGGTAGAAATTGTGTACCTAGCCTGCTAGGTGGATACTTAAATCTACTAATCATGACTGTGACATGTTTTCTTGTGCTTGTAAAAGGTGCAGTAGCTTGCTGTTTCAACGCCAGTGAAGGATGGGGAACAGCTCTACCAAGTTTGACATTCTTTCCCACCTACCCCCCGAGCTTGTCCTAGCAATAATCTCCTGTCTACAACTCAAGGATGTCACAAAGTGTCTCCTAGTGTGCAGACAATGGAACACGGTCATTTCAAACTTGGGTTCCTACTGGAGGAGTGAGGCTGGGAGAGTGATTGGCCTCTCAAGGAATGCTGTCAACAGATGCTCTCATTCGTTTAGCACCCCGAGAGACTTTTACGTTGCAGCAGTAAAACACAAATTGGTGGTGAAATCGCTCAAATTCAAATGTTCTCAAATTGAACTCTCAATGTTGTCAACAGATGAACCATCAGTTTTCACCCAATGCCTTTTTGCCAAAGATGGAATGCTAGTGAGAACACAGAAAATTGGTGTGGCAAATCACAACCAGAAGTACCAGTGTTCACTGTCACTCGAGACAGTTGAAAGCACTTGCCGGAACTCCCAATGTGTGTGTTCACTTCCCCTCAATCCTAATGATTATGCCATTGCTTGGGCTTATGCTTCCAAGAAATTTCTCTTCTGGGTCACTAGAAATGGCACTTGGAATGGATATGACCTCAGGGCTGACACAGAGTTATTCCACTGGAGAGGTCATCTGCTAAAAGATGGTCAGGGGGTTGCTGTCGCTTGCTGTGAAAAGTGCTTACTAGTGGTCGCAACACACTGGTATCCCACCCCTTCTAACCAGAGCACTCACAACTCTACCTTCAGCATGCAGATTGTGAAGCTGTGTGTGGGAGACAGTGAGGAGGACCCTGGGGTGAAGAACGTTTTGCCCTGGGAGATCTTCAGAATGAATCACAAACACAGTTGTTTTGTAAACCATGATTCACGGTACTGGACTAGGGAACTACTTGTGTTACCAAAGTCAGAAAACAAGGGAAAGGAGGGGATTTGTCAATCACATAGTATCATTCTACAGTGTGACTGCTGTACGGTGATGCAGTCCTTTACAATGCCTGAGAAACAGCTCAGCAGACCAACATGTCTCAACTGTCAGTACAGTCTAGAGTGTAGCCAAGAAAATGACACCACAGAGCTAAGCACACGAAGATTCAGCAGTAAAGTCTGTCTCTCCTCAGATGAACAACTCTTAGGGATGGTATTTGACAACAAACTGCACGTGTGGAAATGCAGAGAAAACGAAGACGGCATGTGCACAGAATTACTGAGTGTTGCAGCTCTCGCCAGGAAGCAAACCAGTGCATGCAATGAAGTGAAGCTAGCAGCTCTTGGTCATATTTTCTCCATAGTAGGGTACCTAGATGACATGCACTTGATGGATTATAAGCTCCACATAGTCTCAACACAAACTGGAGAGACTTTATCGCAGTACAGGCGAGTTGAAAAGTTCTATGATTGGAGTTTCTGCTGTCGAGTTGACCCGCTGCACAAGTTTTACTTTGTGTGTGATCAGGAGAATGATGACTGGCTGAATGACATCCAGTGTAATGTTCCAGATGCTCCGATCATGACCCTACACAACCACTATGGTAGGATCAATGTGGAGGCCGTGGCTCTGAGCAAGACTGCCAAACAAGGATGGAGAAAGTATTGGCGATGTGCACTAAATCCGATTTTCAGAAGAAATTCCTAACTAGCTAGTACTTGCACTGCAGTTGCACATAGAGCAAAGTATATTTTTATTAATAGTGCCCATTTCTACAGTCTGGCATGTAGAATGTATTTGCCTACAACAGAGCAACTGCCCAAATAGAACATCCTTGGGAGCAAAACATATGCCCTGCGTAATGAGGTGTCCTTTTAATTCAGGGGAATAAAGCATAAGAAGGTTAGGACTCTTTCTTGTGTCCTGATTAGCAAGGTGTCCATAATTCAGGGTGTGTGAGGGATCCACTGTAGTGGCTTTAGCTGGCCCTGTACCCATGCCATGGAGCTTCAACTTAGAAGCTGGGGGTGCAAGAAGCTGGGGGTGCAAGAAGCTGGATATATGGCTATGTATATAACACAAAACTATCACAGTATGCTACACATTAACCATGGGTT